>ML818951.1:59578-80871 GCA_009831015.1 Picea engelmannii | reverse complement strand
TTGATATGGTTGAACTATATATAAGTTTAACTAATATTTATTGATTAGTGTTCCACAAAATGAGGAATATCAATAACATTATTTGTGATCTAAGTAAAGAAGAGTGTAAAGCCTTCATGGAAAAATTGCAGAGGGATGAATCAGGTGAATTAAAAAATACTATTCAATATGTTTTTTTTTTTTGAATTTTCATTAATAATATACTTAGGAATGTTATATGACATGTTTCAAACAATCTATGAGTTCACATATGTTTAATTTTCTACAAGCACCAACAACGAGAGAAAAAAATGTCATCATAAAAAAATAAAAAAAATTAATTAATATACAAGATGTAAATGATGATGAATTGGTCCTTAGTTCATCTGGAGTGGTGCTAGATATTAATCAAAGGGGGGGGGGAATTTTATAGAACTATGAGAGATATAGTGGAACAAACATATAGACATACTTTCCACTTACAATATAGAAATAAATCCAATGATTCTAAGAACCAGGTTATATTTAAACTACAAGAAGCATTTCCAAAGCAATGGTCAATGAGACCTGTCAGACTTGCAATAGAAAAAACATACAACAAAAAAAAGGTCATTCAAAAAATAATATTCCTCAAAACATTTTTTTATAATATATATATATATATATATTACAAAGTATTCATTTATTAATATATCAATTTTGTGATATTTAGTTTTCATATATGAATAGAAAAATACTTTATTTTCATGTTATTGTTTCAGGAAAATTATGAAAATCCCAGAGGACCAATAAGATGATATCTAAAATATGCCAATAGGAATGTCCAAAAAAGTGTACAAGGAGATGGTCAAAGAATTGGACATAATTGCATCACAGGAGGAGATATCTTAACAACAACATGCTTCAAATGTATATAATCATTGGATTTTTCTATTAGGTACAAATAATTAACTATACATTAAATATTAATTTTCAAATATTCTCTTACAAAAAAGAAAATAAAATGGCACTCACTCTGCACATAAAACTGGATGACAAGGAAGAAAAGGGTTGATAGCAAACTTTGTGAGTAATCACTATTTCCTTATAACAACTTAAGTTTTTTCTTTGTATATTTTAAGTTTTTTTACAACAACCATCCTTGAATTTATTCAAACATGTGCTAACATACAAATAAGAGCCATCATAAAAATTGATTGACATTGGGTAAATTAAGGTTTATGAGTATATGTTTCCATATAAAAAATTAATTGTCGAATTTTTAAGTATAATCTTTGTTGTTTTACTTCCATCATTTTATAATGAATGAAACAAAAATAATACTTTATATTTAATCTATGATTTATTATGGGTATAAAAATTTGAGGAAACAAAGTATGGAACCGAGTCAATAGAAGAATTGTTGAAACAGGGCATGAGATTTTATTTTGAACATATGTGTATGATTCATGAGTCACTTCTTCCTTTGGAGGTACATCGTTTTTCAATTTACATTCATGTATATTATTTATTTTAATTTTAATTATTCTCACCAATGTAGATAGAATCATTACAATTTATTTTTATGTTTGTAGATGAAACTTTAAGAAGAAAAAAACAATCGAGACAATGAACTAAAAATTCAGCAAAATAACCCAAAGCATGGAAGTAGCTTGAGCACT
Organism: Picea engelmannii; assembly: GCA_009831015.1. Taxonomy (NCBI): domain Eukaryota; kingdom Viridiplantae; phylum Streptophyta; class Pinopsida; order Pinales; family Pinaceae; genus Picea; species Picea engelmannii. The sequence goes on along the minus strand of ML818951.1, from coordinate 79,231 downwards.
AACAACAGTTCCAGTGAAGAATGATGACCAATATATTTGGATATCAATGCAAGGTGCAATTGTATTTTTTTGAAATAATTGTCTGTGAAAATCATAATTTTTTTTTTTTAATGTAATGGACATAGTGTCCCAATTGAAAGATAAGGGATTATCGATAAGTGTCCCATTTTGTATGACAAAGACCTCTTATTCATATAATAAAATATGTTTTAATTTATTCTATTGCGTTGTCTAATGTCATTGTGAAATGTTACATCCCTAATTAAATATATGGATGACTAAATATTACAATGAAGAGATGAAAAATATGATGATATAAAAAATTAATCCAAACCATATCCAAATTACTAATCAAAATATAATATTTATGTAATTTTTTTGATAAATAATGGAATTAAAAAATAACAATAATTTCACTGTCACATGTTAATGTTTCTCGGTGTATTTTAATTATTAATCTAATCGATGCATTTAATATTAAAACTCACCAATGCGTTTCATATGAAATTCACACCAGTGCTTTTATGTAATCAATTAGCACTAGTTTCAATATTAACTTAATACCACAAAATTATATTAAAATTTTTCTCATCAGTGCGTTAAGCTTATATGAAGCACCGATGCATATGTGTTATTGATATGCATCGATGCTATTGTATTATTGAGAAGAACCGAGGCTTGTTTTTTACTGGAAAACATCGATGCTTTCAATTTTTAATTCACCGGAGCGTGTTTCCTTGTAACACACTGGAGAAAATTATTTTATAGAACATCAATGCCTTCTTTTTAGTAACACATCAGTGCGTTCTATGCAGAAAGCCCCAGTGCTTGGTTATTTTTAACTCTCCCATTACATTTTGATGTTAAAGCTCCAATGCTTATACGAAAAATGCCCCAGTGCTTAAATATTTTACTACCTCGGTGCTTTCATATTTTACTGCCTCAGTTCTTGAAGTTAAGTGGAAAGCACCGGTGTTGTAGTTGAATGTACACTCCAGTGCTTGTGCCTTATAGAAATGCATCGATTTGTAAACATCTGCTAACACCTCCAGCCAACTAAATGTTTTTAGTTATAATAAAATTTTGTTATATTATCTTCACAAACATCCACTATCAATAATAGATGTTGTAGCAGATGTTTTTTTGACAAATTTTTCCAATTTTGTAACACTAGAAACCTCTGCTAAAAGGTATTTTCCTTGTAGTGTTTAGTTTTTCTGAATTGTCTTGCATTGCTTGCTTTACTATGCCTTGTGCAACTGCAAGTTCTTCTGTCACCCAAAATAACTCCTCCTGTAACAACTAAAGTTTCTGCATGAGAGTATGTTGTCAAACTCTTATCTAGTTAATTTTGACGTACAACTGCTTGGTGTTAGAGTGCTCATTATTTCTTTGAATGTCCATGCCTTCTCCTGTACAGTCTGTAACATATGTTCTAATGATTGTAGAGCTGGATTCTCCAATAATTGATTCCATACTTATGTACTCTTTTCATACATTTTTGTGCATTGCTAATCCAATATCCTAATTCTCTCCATGGTCATCATAGATGTATTTTCCAATTCCTCCCTTTCCTTTGGTGGGGTACTTGATGTTGTGAAATCTTCCATATATACTATCTTTTCGCAAAATCCATGAATGGATTCGCTTATCTTTATTACTTTCTATTCCAAGGGAGTATCTACTTCCAATGGAAGCTCTGGGAAGTTGTTGCATACCTCCTACACTACCTGTTGCAACCTTAATCTCTTCTACACAATCTCGTCCCATTCCAGCATGAGTTTACTATAATTTTCCTGTATTGCTTCATTGTCTGTATTTAATTTTTCCAACTCCATAGAAGTTGATTATTTGCACAACTGGATCTCCTATGTAACACTTTTCTACAAGTTGTGTAACATGTTTACCAGTAACTGTGACAAAAATAAGTCAATATGACTTAATTCTTGCACGTGCTCCTACATTTTTGTTTTGGGAAACTCTATGGCCCCTATAGAAATCTTCATGATCCGACACTCTAATGATTTTGATGGTGTTCGAGATGTTGTCGGTCGTCAATCTGTTTTCCTTTTCTTTTCTCTATCTGTTCTTCTTCTATTGTGTAACACCCAAGGTTTTGAACCCCCATTTTAAATAATGTATTATTACAATGACGAGAGGCCAAAGTGCCCAAACAATTATTAAAAGGCTAGTGTTCCCAAGACATGTAATGTTTTATCATTATTAATAATAAATACATGGTTGGTTGTTATATTAACAAGGACTAGAGTTATAGGGGGCTATGATTTCACAAGTGAGGGGGCTTGACGGGCCAAGTGTTTATTTATATTCTAGTTACTCCTTTTCGTCTAAGGGAGGGGATCAATTACGTGAGATTCTTGGGGATGGCCAGGATTTTCTTGATTTCCCCACGAAGTTACTTAAACCCACCTATGGTCTGATGGGGCGATTTTTAATTGGCTTGTTTTCGCCTTCACTTCTACATTCACACCATTATATCCCTCACCCAATTTCATGCACCCACTTACCCATCCATTGATCCCTCCATCATCCGTGTCTTGGCTTGGGAAAGGGAACCAAACTGCCAAAGAATTAGCCACGGGATAGTTGGTTGTAGTGGTTGATGGAGTGATCCAACTGTGACTTGAGGCCCACATGTCTGAGATGCATTGTCCTATGTTCAGCGTTGCTCATAGCTGTGAGTCCTGAGAGTTTCAACATCGATATTATGGACCAGTTGTACTAGAGCCCGAATTAAGGAGAAGGACTGCTTGAGGGACTGAGTAGAAAAGAAGGGTGTAGGTTCATTCTCTCCGGTGGTGCAAGATGGGTAGAAGTGAGTTGGGTACTTGGATTGCTGTGAGTGATGGGAAGATTGTGAGAGCTTGGGTGCTGACTAGTTTGGGAAGACAAGTAACATTCTGGAACCATCCTTGTGGATTCATAGACCTGGCTTGAGGGTGACGCTATTGTTGATATTTAGAACAATAGTGTCTATGGTTGGGTGGAACATTCTTCGTCTACAACTAGTTGGTGTCATCTTTCATAAAGATAAGTTCTCTATGTTATGGTATCATTTACATGTATATGAATGTATTTTCACTATGTATATTTAATTATCGTTTAAATAAATCTTTAGACTATGAATGCTTGTTGGATATTGTTGTGCATGTTGTTAAATTCATTTCTTTTATGCATCCTTACATTTTTAAAGGTATCTGTAAGAGAAAGAAGTCCACGGGAGGGCTTGAAGGTAGCATGACCTGGCTTGTGGGTTGTTGGGTAGGTTACCGTTTAGTATCATAGCTTTTGGTTGAAACAACGGGCTGGTATGGGTCGAGTCTATTGGTCAGAGTCTCGGTGTTGAGTTCGAAATCTGACCATGGAGTTGAAAATATTAGGAGGAATGAAATTGCAGAATCTACACAGGAGATAAAACATCAAAGACTCGTTTAAGGGCTTCAAAGGATATTGTCATTCCCCTTCAAATTTAGGAGTGATCGCCACTGTAGGATCATGAGAGATCCAATATCGTTGGATCGAAGGACAAGCGAACAAGGGTCGTTCGATGAAAATGAAGCATGGGTTAAGGTCACAACCATTGGATCCCATGGGAGAGTGAGATCAATGGATAAGAGGTATTGTGGGGAACCGAGTTGCACAAGAGATAATTTTCCAAGGTGGTCCTGCAATCCAAACCATCGTTTCCCCAAGGGGATTACGTGTCAGCATCAGGAGAATTGCGAGGAGAAAAGTAGGTTACTCCAAACCACCGATACATGCCCCCACAAATTGAAAGGCATGTAGTGATGTCACAGGATATGGATCAAACATATAATCTTCGAATAGCCAAAGTAGTTGGGGACCATCGATCCATAGGATAACATGCGTCAAGCAATTATGTGCTTCGGGTGAAAGCACATTAGGAAAGAGAGAGCGAGGAAAAGTTGAGAGTTGAAAATCCCAAAGCCCAGAGAGCCAAAGACCCAAAGTAAACATCGACTGTCAGATCGTCTGAAGTAGATCATGACCATCGATCACCAAGAGGTTACGTGTTAGTATATTAGTAATTCCAAAGGAATCAGTTCGAGAGGTTTTCAGTTGAGATTTGAGACTCCTGAAGCCCAGAGAGCCGGAGAGCCAAAGTAAATCTTGACTTTCTAATTATCCAATAGGATCTCAGACATTGATCTGTCGAGAGCCACGTGTCACAAGATCCATGGCTTCAGATAAAATCCAGTGGGGCCAGATAATTTTTGAAATTTGAGTTTTCCAAAGTCTAAAGACTCGAAGAAATTGTAGTCGTTAGACTAAGGAGGACACGTAGTGCAGATCTGTGACCTCCAGGTGAAGACGCAGAGTGAATCTTAGTCATCTGATCCAGGAGGACACATGGCGACATATTGGTCGGTTCGAGAATGCAGAGTTCAGGAGAATTGGAAGTGTGCTAGCATGGAAACTACCGAAGTCCCGAAGCCTAAAGAGCCAAAGTGATGGGGCATGATGATGTCACCAAGAGGTGATGTGGACCCTGGAATTTCTAAAGTGACGTGGATTGCAGATGTCACCTGGGATGACATGGACACATGGAATGTATGCCAGGTGTCAGTAAGTTTTGAGCGTTTGGATCATTGAAAGGTAAGATAGAACGTGACGCATGTCACCCACCTAATTAGGCCACGTGTCCACTTCCAGTATTTCTCCACGTGGCCACAGATCGTGCAGTTCATATATTGGGCACTTCGGAGGGGAGATATGTGGTAGGTTGTGTTGGGTTGAAAACTCCTGAATGCCCAAAGGCCAGAGTACATATCGACCGTTGATTCGAGAAGACACACGTTGAAGGATCTTCGACTTCGGGTGAAATCACTCCGAGATAAAGTGAAGGATGAAAGTTTGAAACTTCCATAGCCCGAAGAGCCGAAGAGATTCACAACCACTGATCTATGGGAGGACACCCTTTGAAAGATCATGAAGTCTGGGTAAAAGTGTTCTGGGAGGAATAAAGAGGGGAAAGTTGAGACCCATGAAGCGTGGAGTCCCGAAGTGGATCTCCATCGTTGATCGTGAAAGAGAACGAGGATCGTTGATCTGGGCTTGGCTGAACGTTATAAAGTCCTGAAGCTATGGACAAGCACTTTTTTGGCTAAGCGTAGGGTCGTGGCCATGGTCATATGCATATTGAGAGATGAGGGAAGGAGGGATAAGGGCCGAATTGGTTGTCTTCAAGAGAGAAAGGTGATAAAGAAGGATTTAGCCACAGTTTCTAGTCATTTTCACCTAGGAAGGTGGTTTGAAGGAAGTGCCTATGCAGGATGAAATTCTGTGTCAACCAAGGATAACAAGACATTATTATTTTTGGAGAATGGGATATAATATTCATGAAAAAAAAAAAAAAAGAGACTTGTAGCATGGTTTGGCAATTTTGTTTATCATATGCATAATTCTAACAAAATGGTCGCTTGCACATTTTGCAAAATTAAGGGGCTTAAGAACGTCATCTCAGGATGCATATTGAGGAAATGGAAGAAGGCGAGGGAGCCTATAATCATGATAAGGAGACTGAAGACTAGAATACCAGGGTTGGTAATGCAGAGACAGAGTCCAATGGATGAAAGGGAAAAGGAGAGAAGGAAACGTTAATAGAAACAGTAAGAATCCCGAAGATGGAAGTACAGAGCTACAAAAAAGACAACGAGAGACTGATGAGAGAGAAAATTCTGATAAATGCTCGAGTGTCTCAGAGCTTAAATCAATTACAGAGAAAAAAAAAGAAGGGATCAAAATCAAGAAAAGAGGAAGAAGGCAGGTGCCATGAAAGAAGGAATGATCGTGGAAGAGCTAGTTATTCCAAAAGTGCTAGAAGAGCTCATGGAAACCACTCACATCCTTACTCATAGAGAAATTTTTATGCATTGGAAGATCCTGTAAGCAGTCTAGAGGTGTCTCCTATCAAACACAAAGAAGGAAACAAGAGATAGATAGTTTTCAAGGAGAGTTGAGGAAGCTGAAGCCACCTTCCTTCGATGGTGAAAGAGAAAGGGAAGATGGTGCCAAAGCATGGTTGCTTCGTCTTAGGATATATTTTCATTTTCATAACTATTTATCAAACTTGGAAGTCATGATTTCCACCTACCATTTACACGGGAAAGCTGCAATGTGGTGGGACCAATTGAAGCAAGTGGAGTACATTAATGGAATTGGGATCACTTGGAAGTAGTTCAAGAATAATTTCCATAAGGAGTACCTCTCAAAACATTTCTATGACATTAAAATGAAGTAGTTCTTTGAAATCAGGTTGGGAAGCATGACTATGGAAGAATATGAGAAGAAGTTCTTGGGATTGTTAAAATATGTCAGGTTCATTGGTGATGAGAAAGTGAAAATAAAAAGATTTCTAAGTGGACTACCATCCTTTTATAAGCAAAAGATCAAGTTTGATGAATCCAATACCTTGACTGAGGCCATCAGGAAGGCTAAATACTTGTATGAGCAAGGCCATGGAAGAGAATCCCTGCATAAATATTGTAAGGACAAGAAAAACACAAAGTTTGATCAGAGGAGGAAAGGATTCAAACCTCCCTTCAATAGGAATGAGCCTAATAGAAATCATCAAGATTAGTATGCTAAGGGGTATTTTAAGAAAGAAGATTCCTTAGAAAAAAGGCGAAGACCACCAATCCAATGTTGGGGATGCAAGGAAGATCACCTGTACAAGGATTTCCCACATAGAAAGGACAAAGTGAAGACTGTTCACAACATGCAAGAGGCTACAACAGTCGAAGATATGGGAAGAATCTATGCAACTTTAGATGATCGAGAAGAAGAGTACCAATCCAATATGATGAAGGTGGAAGGTAAGATCATAAATCAACCTATTTCTATTTTGATTGATTCAGGAGAAATTCATTGCTACATTCATCCTAATATAGTGGATAGATTTGTCCCCAAGGTGTAGGACAGTCGGTGAAGGAGTGTGATGTTAAGCCACTCTGTGTTGAAAATTCACCGGTTCAAAACCTGCGGGGACAAAAAATCTAACCATGTTAAGGGTTGGTGTGGCTCAGGCCGAGTGCGATCCCTGGGTGATTTTGATGGCTTAGATGCCCCTGAGTCATGGTTTCTCAAGCCAAAGGTTAATCCCAATTCCAAGAAGGTTCGGACCAATTAAAAAACAAGAAAAAAATATAGTGGATAGATTGCATTTGGAGAAAAGTAAACTTGGAAAAACAAGTCTAGTTCAATTAGCCACTGGGACCAAAAGAAGAATCCATGATATGGTCAGAATTTGTTCCATAAGTCTTAGTGGCGTGAATACTAGTATTGATATAAATATCATACCATTGGGGTCTTATGATATTCTGACTGGAATGGATTGGTTGGACAAGAATCATGTTGTCCTAGATTTTCATAACAAGACGTTTACATGTCTTGATGGAAATGGAAAACAAGGCATTGTGAAAGGAGTTCCAAGACGCATCTCTATAAGGGAGTTATTAGCCTTACAGCTAAAAAGATGTTTTAGGAAAGGATGTCAATTGTATGCAGGTCATGTGGAAGAGATGGATAATACAAAAGGGCCAAGCCTTGAATATTTCTTGGTGCTATAGGAATTTGAAGATGTATTCCAAGAAATGCCAAGATTGCCACCAAGAAGGGAGATAGATTTCTTAATTGATTTAGTGTCAGAAGATGTCCTGGTGTCAAAAACACCTTACAGAATGATCACACCAGAGTTAAAATAATTACAAATGTAGTTGGAAGAATTGTTGAAGAAAGGGCACATATGTCCAAGTGTTTCACCTTGGGGAGCACCAATAATTTTTGTCAAAAATAAGGACGGAACCTTGAGGCTTTGTATTGACTTCTGACAACTGAACAAGTACACTATAAATAACAAGTATCATGTACCCAGAATTGATGACCTCTTTGATTATCTAAGAGGAGAAAACATATTCTCAAATATTGACCTGAGGGCAGGATACCATCTGGTAAGAATCAAGGAAGAAGACATTCATAAGACAACCTTTAGGACCAGGTACAAGCATTATAAATTTGTAGTGGTGCCTTTTGGACTGACCAATGCACCAACTATATTCATGTTCTTAATGAATGGCATATTGAGAAATTATTTGGATAAGTTTGTCATAGTATTCCTGGATGACATACTTATCTATTCTAAGTCTGAAGAGGAGCATGAACATCACTTAAGACTAGTGTTGCAATTACTGAGAGAACGTCAGTTGTATGCCAAGTTGAGTAAGTATTATTTTTATCAAAAGTAGATCCATTACATGGGAAACATTATTTCAAAGTAGGGCATAACAGTATATCTAGAGAAGATCGAAGCCATTAGAGGATGGCCAACACCCAACAATGTTTCAGATGTTAGATATTTTATGGGATTAGCTAGCTACTACAGAAGGTTCATAGTAGGGTTCTCTAAGATTTCTCATCCCATCACTTCTTTTCAAAATAAGGGAACTAAATTTGAATGGACACCCAAGTGTGAAAATAATTTTAATCTTTTGAAGAAATTACTTATTAGTGCACCTATGTTAAAGATTGTTGACCCAAAGAAAAGTTTTGTCATATGTACAGATGCATATAAGGAAGAAATTGGGGGAGTCCTCACGCAAAATGGACATTTCATTAGAAATGAGTTAAAAAATCTTAAGGAACATGAGAGGAACTATGCCACCCACAAATTGGAACTTGCTGCCATTGTTCATGCCTTGAGGATGTGGAGGCATTATCTCATGGGAAAGAAATTCGAATTAAGGACAGACCATAGTGGCCTGAAGTATCTTTTTGAATAACTGGCCTTGAATTCCAATAAAACAAGATGGTTGGAATTTCGAAGTGAGTATGACTTCGATATCAAGCATATCAAGAGAAAGGAGAATAAATTTGCTGATGCACTTAGTAGAAGAGTGCATCTCATGCATGTTAATGCTGTCAATATGCATCAGTCAAACTCGAAGAGAAGAATTTTAGATGGTCTTGTTATAGACCAGCATTACCTATAGGTAAAGGAAAATTTACAGCAAGGAGATGTACAACAGAAAATAAAGGAGTATGAGATAAAGGAAGATAGATTACTCATGCATAAGAACAAAATCTATGTTCCTAGTTATGGAGAACTGATGAATTTGGTACTGAAGGAAATGCATGATATTCCTAATGATGGACATCCCAGTTACCAGAAAACAATTACAGCAGTAAGAATCCAGTTATTTTGGATGGGAATGAAGAATGATGTTGTTGATTACATCACTCCATATATGGAATGTCAAAAGGTAAAGGTTGAGCATAGGCACCCAATGGGTTTGTTGTAGCCATTGCCAATTCCAGAGAAGAAATGGGAAGTGATCACCATGGATTTCATCCCAGGATTACCTAGAATGAATAAGAAACATGATTCAATCATGGTGGTGGTTGACATATTAACAAAGGGTTCTCATTTTGTGTCAGTGAAGACAATGCATACAACGACTAATATTGCAAAAATTTTCATGAAGGAAGTTTCTAGGTTGCATGGGATACCTAGGACAATAATCTCAGAAAGAGATATAAAGTTTACCTCCAATTTTTGGAGGGGATTGTTTAAAGGATTTCGCACAAATATAAACTTTATCACAACTGATCATCCCCAGACAGATGGGAAAATAGAGAGGGTCAATTGAATAACTGAAGATATGTCAAGAATGTATGTGATGTATAAGCCATCTAAGTGGGATGATTAATTACACTTGGTTGAGTTTTCATATAATAACGGGTATCAAGTGTCATTGAGAATGAGTCCATTTTAAGCCATGTATGGTAGGAAATTAAATACTCTAGTGAGTTGTGACAACCTAGCAGATACAGTGGTACTTGGGCTAGAGTTTCTCAAGGACATGGAAGACCAGGTGGTTAAGATCAAGTAAGATTTAGAGGCATCTTAGGATAGAACAAAATTTTATGCTGACAAGAACATGACATCTAGGGAGTTAAAATGGTGCAGGTGTGAGTAACCTCTGACACCTGCTCTCACGATCGCTCAATCAACTCATGAGCCAAAGCGGCTCATGCAATTCCCTGCCGGAATCTTTGATGAAAACCCGACCCACAGGTCCTTCTCTTTCCTTGTCATGGCCTCTTCACGCGCCTGTGACTCTTCCCCGACCTTAATTTTGGGTTTCAGGGTTTCTTATTCCCTGATGTCGAGAGTTCCCTGTCCTCACAGACTCCCGAACTTCGATTCACCGATGCGCTCCATTCCAGTCTTAGCCCCTCCTGGCTATGCACGGGTCCATGTGATCTCCGCTCATAAGACCGCATCCTTATATCCTCCTATCAGGATTTTGGGGCTTCCAATGCCAAAATGCAATTGCCCTCGAGACTGTCAATCTCTTGAATCTCAATTCTCCGATATGCTAACAGCTGGCCCCTCGATGGCGCTTTCCTCCTTGTCATGATTTCAGACTTCACGATTCCGAACTGTAAGGACTACTTGTCCAAGGGATTCTCGATTTCCCGACTTGCGATTTCCCGATCGACGACTCTCTTGTCAGGACTTTCTCCAATAGTCCAGACCTCCACCACGTGTCCCCAACTGATGGATGGCTCAGATCATTCCCAGGATTTCCAACATGGATTTCCTCGATTTCTTATCATCATGACTCCCGATATCATGAACGCCGATATCCCGATGGCTATGCGACTCACCTCTACGAGCCAGTGCTCGGATCTCTAAAATGGATGATCACGTGACACACATCCTCCCTCTGATGGATGGCTTGGATTCACTCTCATTGTTCGAAACTTGAAATGTTCCGACTTTGTCATCCTCAGATTCTTTGATATTTCGAGTGTCAATATCCCGATGCACCAATGCCTTTCAGGACTTTCACACCCACTTCTCTACGCTAAGTGTTAAACCACGCGTGACTCTCTATCGATCCAATGACTGATGGGTATCTTGATCCAATCTGACGGTGCAGATCCATCCTTCCTCCTGTGTGCTCCTCCTTCTCCTTCCTAGACGTAGAAACCCAATGGTCAAGATCTCTTCCTCCCGTCGATCTGACGGCTACTATACTCCCTCTTGATATTGCGCACTTTCTTCTGATGCTTGGAAGGATTTCCAAGTTCCCAAAGGCCTCGACCTTTGCCTTTATTCTCTGTGAGCTCCTATACTTGATTTCTCACCTGCTTTCTCCTCGACGATGTTCCTCCTGAGCTTTGCTCCTTTCAAATCCTCGAAGGATTCTTCAACTCCTGTGCCTCTGCAGGGTCCTTACGTACACACAGTGTTGTCTCTCCTGAGCTTCTCACATGCTCAGACCCCTAAGGGATTTTATCCTTCTTCCTTTCTCCTGCATATGGAGAAATATGGATGCCCTCCTGGCTATCCTTCTACTCAAGCAACTTCTTGTTGAGTGTTGCAGGGTGTTCAACAACCCTGTGAAGATCCCTCAGTGGATTCTTCCTCTGAATTCCAGAACTCAAAGAGTTCTCATCTCTCCTCTGTGCCTGTCTACACAATGTCTCACTGCCCTCTTGACAGAGTATCTTTTCCCAGAACATTTAGCAGTTCTGTCCTCTTGTGCACCCATGCACCCACTCAATGTCGACCTAGCAGAGCTCTCAAAATCCTCAGTGATTTTGTTTCTTCCTAAACTTCTCAATAGAAGTCTTCCGTTGTGCACTCCTTGCACCTGCTCAATGCCCACTTGGCAGAGCTTCACAGAACTCCTCAGAGCTTCTGTTTGCAACTATGTCTCTCCTACACAACCTTGCCTCTAAGGTGTTCAGCAACCTTGAGGTCTTCCTTGAGTTGTTGATTCCAGTTCCTGTGCCGCAGCACGTCCTTGTCTGAACGCACAATATTCAGAACTTCTTCAGTGCACCGGTATTCAGAGACCACAGTACTTTGTCATGCCCTCCTAGCATGAAACCTCAAATACCTTCACCTGAAATCCAACCAACTCCTGCAAATGCACAACTACAACACACATCTACAGCATATATAAAGAACACTCACAGACATCCACATAACATAGAAATACGTGCAGGAAAAACTACTTATATTTATATTAAAATAACAAATGCCTGTTTATACAAGGTGTTCCTGAGCACAGCCTGTAACAAGGTCTCAGCTCTTCCCTTCTGCTCTCTAATAGCAGATTCTCTTCTATCTCTCTACAACTCAACTACCACAAAATGAGATACAAAATATCTTTTACTTGAGGGGGATCTTCGGGATCTTCCCTCCAATCTACCTACCCTATTCAATTACATTGAATGGGCTGTCTAGTCCACTATCTGGATCTAGATCTCAGCCATACAAAATATTAAAGGCCTATCTTATCTATAGCCTTCGTAAAGGCAGGGCTTCACATCTCAACAGCCTACAACATTTAATTACATTCAATTCATATTTCAAATGAGGCTGCGCCTCTCTTCGGCTTTGAATGTGTGTGCTCGATGTGGCTGGCTGTCTAGATGGTTGACTTGGAGAGATGCTCCTACATCATACTCCTTAGCTGTAAAATTCCTGAGCTCCTGCTCATGAGCTTCCTATTTCAGCTATTGAAATCCTCTTGGATCCCAAATCATCCTTTGGAGCTGTTCATCCGCTCCATCCTGCTGCTGCAGCTACTTCTATGTTGCTGTTGTTTTTTTTCTGCTCAACTGCTCCTCGCTGTCAATCCTTGCTGACCTCAACATAAGCCCTTTGATCTCTTCGATCATTGCATCCAGTTTCTCTAGTGGCTGGTCCTATTTTTGCAGTCTCCCCAGCTGTAAAAATTTTCTGCAATTGGATAGATCATCATGATCACGCATGCTTTCTTCATCAGTCTCCAACTTTACCTATTGGATGTGCACGCTCTGCACTTTCACCCTTTCTTCCAGGGCTTCAATCTGTTCCCACAGATCAGCCAAACTAATGTTGTCTGCTTCTTCTTCTTCTTCTTCTGCAAACTCCCATGTTACAATCTTTTTAGCTTCCTGACTGAAAATATTGAGCCATTCCTCAGAATGATAATCATCCTCTCCATCTTCTTTTGTTGTCATCTTCAATGCTACAACTTCCTCATCTTCCTGGCTAAAAGCATTGAGACACTCCTCAGAATGCTCATCTTCTACATCTACTTGGGCAGCTTCCAAAGTCTGCTCCAATCCCTCTTCTTTCCTGACAGTCATAGCTGACTGTTCTATTTTTGTTGTTGCACCATATGCAACACAGACTTCTGCCTCCCCCTGGACAAATGGTAGGAATATCTAAATTCCCCCAATCATTAGAAGGTCCCTCATATCCTCCTCTTTTGTTAGCTGCACATGCTTATCCAAACTCACCTTTGAGCTCATCTGCTCTGTTAGCTCCTCAAGCTGATTCCAACTCATCAGCTCATCCTTGCCCACCTAGAAATATGGGATGCTTCCACTGCTCTCCTGGCAGATTATGAGATCACCTGATCCCATCTTCATCAGCACTCCTTGCTGAATTGAACTCACCTCTGAGTCCATGAGACTTTCATATAGTCTTGAATGCTCATCTCTGCCCACCTGGAAATCTGAGATGCTTCCATTTCCCTCCTGTCAGTCTTTGAGATCCCGCAATGACCTCATTTCATTGCCCATCTAGCAATGTGAAATTCCCTGGCTGTCCTCCTGATAGTCTGTGAGATCCCGTAGTGATGTCAACTCGTTGCCCACCTGGAAAACTGGAATTTCCTCCCTGCCCTCCTGGCAGTTCTTGATATCCCCAGCTGATCCCAATTCATTCTCGGCATCATTGAGACCTCTCCCAGTCTCTGGTTCACACATCTGAACCATTTCATCTTCTGGTCCATTGAGGTTTTCAGCATACCTCAACCATCTTCTTAACACCCTATGCTTTATTCTAACCATCAACTCCTTGACTGGCCATTTTTCTTTTGCCTTCCTCATGAGCCATTCATATACCCATCTTGGCTTGGCTTTCTACCGCATCTGTAGTTCAAGCTCTTCTATGTCTGCCCTTATATCAGTGAGCTCTTTATCCATTTTTGCAAGCTTTTCTGCCTTGATCTTCCTCCTAGAATGCCTATGGCCTTCAGTAACCATGGTGTTGTCTCTGTCTGCTTTCCTAGCAAACCTACTGCTGTCACTCCACACTAAGAGTGTTTCCAGCTTCATCCTACAGTCTTGCTGACTGCCTTCTTGATTGTCGCCTACTTGCAAACAATCACCACAGAGTCTCCAGTGCTCTATCTCCCTTTACCTTCTCCCTCTACTTTAAATATACAAACATAGTTTGAGCTCTAGTACCACTTGATGTGTATCAGAGTGCTCTTTACCTCTTATACACAAGTAACCTCTGACACCTGCTCTCAGAATCGATCAATCAACTCATGAGCTGAAGCGGCTCATGCGATTCCCTGCTGGAATCTCTGATGAAAACCCAATCCATAGGTCCTTCTCTTTCCCTGCCACGGCCTCTTCACGCGCCTGTGACTCTTCCTCAGGTTCTCTGATATTCCGAGTGTCGATATCCCGATGCACCAATTCCTTTCGGGAATTTCACACCTTCTTCTCTGCACTAAGTGTTAAACCACGCGCAACTCTCTATCGATCCAACAACTGACGGGCATCTTGATCCGATCTGACGGTGCAGATCCATCCTTCTTCTTGTGCGCTCCTCCTTCTCCTTCCTGGATGTAGAAACCCAATGGTCCAGATCTCTTCCTCCCGTCGATCTAAAGTCTATTGTACTCCCTCCTGAGCTTGCGCACTTTCTTCCGATGCTTGGAAGGATTTCCAAGTTCCCAAAGGGCTCAACCTTTGCCTTTCTTCTCTGCGAGATCCTATACCTGAGTTCTCACCTACTTTCTTCTCAACATTGGTCCTCCTGAGCTTTGGTCCTTTCGAATCCTCGAAGGATTCTTCAACTCCTACGCCTCTGCAGGGTCCTTACGCACACACAGTGTTGTCTCTCCTGATCTTCTCACATGCTCAGACCCCTAAGGGATTTTATCCTTCTTCCTTTCTCCTGTAGATGGAGAAATATGGATGCCCTCCTGGCCATCCTTCTGCTCAAGCAACTTCTTGCTGAGTGCTACAGGGTGCTCAGCAACCCTGTGAAGATCCCTTAGTGGATTTTTCCTCTGAATTCCAGAACTCAAAGAGTTCTCATCTCTCCTTTGTGCCTGTCTGCACAATGTCTCACTACCCTCCTCACAGAGTATCTTTTCCCAGAACTTTCAACAGTTTTTTCCTCTTGTGCACCTATGCACCCGCTCAATGTCGACTTGGCAGAGCTCTCAGAATCCTCAGTGATTATGTTTCTTCCTGAACTTTTCAACAGAAGTCTTCCGTTGTGCACTCCTTGCACCTACTCAATGCCCACTTGGCAGAGCTTCATAGAACTCCTCAAAGCTTTTGTCTGCAACTATGTCTCTCCTACACAACCTTGCCTCCAAGGTGTTTAGTAACCTTGAGGTCTTCCCTGAGTTGTTGATTCCAGTTCCTGTGTCGTAGCACGTCCTTGTCTGAACCCGTAGTATTTAGAAGTGATTCAATGCACTGGTATTCAGAGACCACAGTACTCTGTCATGCCCTCTTGGCATGAAACCTCAAATACCTTCACCTGAAATCCAACCAACTCCTGCAAATGTACAACTACAACACACATCTATAACATACATAAAGGACACTCACAAACATCCACATAACACAGAAATACATGCAGGAAAAACTGCTTCTATTTATATTAAAATAACAAATACCTGTTTATACAAGGTGTTCCTGAGCACGGCCGGGAACAAGGTCTCGTCTCTTCCCTTCTGCTCTCTACTCGCAGATTCTCTTCTATCTCTCTACAACTCAACTACTACAAAATGAGATACAAAATCTCTTTTACCTGAGGGGGCTCTTCGAGATCTTCGCTCCAATCTACCTACCCTATTCAATTACATTGAATGGGCTGTCTAGTCCACTATACAGATCTAGATCTCAGCCATACAAAACATTAAAGGCCTATCTTATCTACAGCCTGCGCAAACGCACAGCTTCACAGCTCAACAACCTACAACATTTAATTACATTCAATTCAGATTTCAAATGAGGCTGCACCTCTCTTCAGCTTTGAATGCATGCGCTCGACGTGGCTGGGTGGCTGGGTGGATGACATGGAGAGATGCTCCAACATCATTAAATTAGGGGATAATGTACTTTTGAAAGTGAATCCCAAGAAAAGTTCTTTTAAACTGGGTAGTTGTACAAAGTTGGAAGCCACATTGTGTGGTCCATCTGAAATATTGGACATAATAGGGCCAGTTTCATACATGCTTGCATTGTCTACTTCCATGAATGTGCATAATATATTTCATGTCTCTTTACTAAATAAATTTGTACACGATCCTAACCATGTTGTTGATTGCATCTCATTCAGGTAGAGACAGAGGGAGATTTTCAGGTTCAACCAGTGCAGGTATTGGAAAAGAAAGTCAAAATGATCTAGAATCAATTTATAGAGATGGTAAAATTTTAGTGGACCTACTATGGTCCTAAAGATACTACCTGGGAGCATGAATATGCCATGCGGGCAGAGTACCCACAACTTTTTGAATAAATTTGAGATTTTGATCTCTATTTTTGTATATGCACTGAGGACAGTGAAAAAATAAGGGGGAGGGGATGTAACACCCTAGGTTTTGAACCCCCATTTTAAATAATGTATTGTTACAATACTGAGAGGCCAGAGTGCCCAAAAAATTATTAAAAGGCCAGTGTGCCCAAGACATGTAATGTTTTATCATTATTAATAATAAATACATAGTTGGCTGCTAGATGGACAAGGACTAGAGTTATAGGGGCTATGATTCCATAAGAGAGGGGGCTTGAGGGGCTAAGTGTTTATTTCTATTATAATTACCCCTTTTGTCTAAGTGAGGGTATCGGTTACGTGAGCTTCTTGGGGAAGGCCAGGAGGTTCTTGATTTCCCCACGAAGTTACTTAAACCCGCATATGATCTGATGGGGGGGTTGGCCATTGGCTCATTTTCTCCTTCACTTCTTCATTCGCACCAACTTGTCTCACACATACTTTCATGCACCCACTTACCCATTCATTGATCCCTCCATCATTCGTGTCTTGGCTTGGGAAAGGGAACCAAACTGCTGAAGAATTAGCCACGAGATATTTGGCTGTAGTGGTTGTTGGAGTGATCCAGTTGCGACTTGAGGCCTGCATGTCTGAGATGCATTGGCCTATGTCCAGTGTTTCTCACAACTACGAGTCTTGAGATTTTCATCATCGATATTCTGGACCAGTTTCTCTAGAGCCTGAATTAAGGAGAAGGACTTCCTCAGGGACTATGTGGCAGAGAAGGGTGGAGGTCCTTTCTCTTAGGTGGTGCAATATAGGTAGAGGAGAGTTGGGTACATGGATTTTTGTGAGAGCTAGGAGGACTATGAGAGCTTGGGTGCTGACTAGTTTGGGAAGCCAAGTAACACTTTGGAACCGTCCTTCAAGATTCATATCCTTGGCTCGGGGGTGACGTTGTTGTTGAGATTTAGAATAGTAGTGTGTATGGTTGGGTGGAACGTCCTTAGTCTACAACTAGTTGGTGTCATCTTCCATAGAGATAAGTGATCTATGTTATGGTATCATTTACATGTATATGAATGCATTTTCATTGTGTATATTTAATTATCGTTTAACTGAATCTTTAGACTATGCATATTTGTTGGACATTGTTGTGCATGTCATTAAAGCCATTTCTTTTATGCATCCTTAAATTTTTAAAGGTATCTATAAGAGAAATAATTCCAAGGGTGGGCTTGAAGGTAGCATTCCCTAGGATGTGGGTGGTTGGGTATGTTACATATTGTTCGTACAATCACTATCTAGGTTGATTCCAAAATTTGGTACAGTGTAGCTATCTACGCTTGCACATTCATGTGCATTTCCTCCTATTTATGCATAGCTCACAAAAATGCTTCTTCAGTTACTTCTTTGACCTAATACCCAATCTTCTCCAAGTCATCCTTAGTCAAGGCCTTGGTAGCTTCTTCCTTTGAGGCTTTCCTCTTCTTATTTTTATGCATTGATCTCTCTTTAGGGTGTTCTTTTCTTTTCTCTCCAGTGTGTAGTGTTGCTTCAATGTCCCCTGCACCATTTCCTTATTCTTCATGTTATTTTTCCTCTTCTTGATCCTTCTCTGGTTGTTGTGTCTCCTTTTACATTGTTTATGTTACTAGGGTTTTCCATTGTACTTCCTAGTCATTGAAAATATTGTTGACATCTTATTCTATAAGTTTGTAGCTAGTCAGTAACCATTGATTGTCCAGATTCCTCTTTGCTTGAATGCCTATGTGGTGTGAACCTATCCTGAATCACATGATTTCATTGTATTCTTCAACTATCTAAGGTATAATGTGCAGTGTGTCCTCTATGCATTATCATATTGCCTCTTGATAGATGTATAAGATGATATTGTTGCCCATTTGTTTGTTCTTATGTGTGGTATGCCTCAAAGAAACATATCATGGTGCCAGGAACCGTTGTTTCATACCTTCCAATAATTAGTTTTATTTTGGCTCCCTTCAAGAAACTAATGCAATTAAAATCAATAACTAAGAATAATAAAACTTTGTTCCTTTCTCATGTGCTTCCCTAAAATCATTTAAGAACTAGTTCACCAAAAATGTCACCTAGTTGATCTGCACTTCTTCTGTGCCTTTATCTGCTACTGTTATTACTCCCGCTAGCACCTAACCTCTTCAATGCTTCCTGAGTAACTTGCAATAAAGCACCTGTGTCACAAACTTGATAGAATCATCATTGATTCTCTCTACATCCAAGCTATGCACTCCTCTCTGCATGTCATATTATTCCTTCATCCTTTCTGCTAATGATTTCTCATGAGTCTTATCTTTGAACATAGGTAGTGGGTCTTCCCCTACTGATGGAAATATTGTAATCCAAAAAATAAGTTGGGTCCCAATAGACACTAGAATGTACAACCATGGGAAATTTCTGTGGATGCAACTCAAAAATAACTTGACCAAGATGTTGATTTGTGTGATTCTACCAAAATGTGGGATCTCCAACAGGTTCAATAATATGCATGTTTGGTATAGTCCTATTTTCCATTTTCATGGCTCGAGTATGAGTACGACTGAGTCCTTGATGATTTACATGTGTAGATAATTATTTGGCGCTAACTCTAGAAACATCTTTAGATATGCAAGGTCATGGTCTAAAAACTTCAAGCTTTCTATTGCGCCCAAAATATCTCCCTCAATAGTGACCCCAAGTAGAATCATTTGTGTAACAAGGTCATACTTTGACTCCTTGGGTAGTCTAAATTTCTTTGTTATTAGATTCCTGGGTGGCACATAAGCCCTAAGAAAGTTGACCAGATCTAATGCCTCTTCTCTCAGGGTTTCTTCCTGCACTAACATTGATGTCTTATTACTATGCAGTTTATTTGTCTACGATGTGGATGCAACCTTCCTTTGGTGGTGCCATGACTTTCTTTAACTCAGCTTTGTCTGCAACTCACTCGACTCTTCTCTAGATCTTTGTTCTCTTCGAATTTCCATGCAACAATAACCCTTTCTCATCGCCCCTCATATTATATTATAGGATATTTCTAGTTGTTTCATTCCTCTTTGTAC
>ML818951.1:0-38089 GCA_009831015.1 Picea engelmannii | reverse complement strand
AAAGAGACAATGTAATAGTTAAATATCAAAACATCAATCTTAAAATAACTTGCATCAAGAAAATGTGGGTCCAAAGTTACAATGAAAAACACAAAATATAAATTATAGAACCTATTTTTACCTGAAATGCATCCTCAAATTGGCATATAGTAATCTTGCTATGATAAATAATTTTCGACTTACTCCAAAAATAGAGGAAGAACGTATCACAAGAATCACATTATTTGTGCTATTCCATTCACTATTTATTGCACCACCAATGGAACACATATACCGAAATAAGTGTCCCCTCGGCCCTCATAGATACTGGATTAGATCAAATCTTACAGTATATCAATTTCCTAGTTCTCATATTGGTGCTCATTTTATTCATTATGAACAAGACCCTCTCGATATGGACTATCATTGTGAGCCTCCAAAGAATTATGTTTTGTATCAAGTTCATTAGAGAAACTTGTTATATTGTTTTCTCCCGTTCTATCACAATCGGATCGCCAAAGAGCTAGTGCTCTTTCATATGGAAAAGTGGTAATATCATGCTTTTTTACATATAATATTAAACATGTATCCATATGTTTATCAAGATTTTTCCTCATCTTTGAATTCAAAAATGATAGTGCACTAAAAATTCTCTTATCCTCCATTGATCCCAAAATCATGGTTTGACACAAATCCGGTAATTTGAAATATTCGGATATGTTTTCTTGTAAGTATTGTCTATCACCTAAAATAGTTTGTAATCTTGTTATTGCACCATATTCTAGAGGATTCTCCAAATCGCGAAATTGATTCCACATTGTTTCAGTGAAGCGTGTGGCTTGTTGAAACAATTTTGATTTATCCAAAATACCTTCAACCTGTTCTCCATGTATCTCAACCTTCTTGCAAAAGTGGTCCAATAAAGTTTTTAATTTTTCTACAAAGTCACGTTTTAAAGTAGGTTGACATTTTATATTGTTCCAATATTCAGGGTACACCATAGACATGGCCTCGAACAATTCATCTCGAGGGAATCATCCTCTTATCTTTGATGACAATGATTTTGCAATTTCTATCAAGTTGTGTCTCACTGAAATGACAACATTGTCGAATAGTTCTCTTGAGACAGGGCGCTCTTTGGTGGTTTGTCTTGTATTATCAATATAATGAAAATGAACCATATACCCACGCACTTCCATACATAGTATACCTTTTTCATCAAACTTAAAATAATTTTCATTATTTTCTATATCAATGATCGTAGTCCAATTTGTAAACCGTGGACCTACGAAAGACTCTGGCATCATATACAAATTATCCAATGAAAGGCATGCAAATTTTCTTTCATTTGTGTATTCTGCAATATACATTGTGCGAAATTGAGACATTTTCACGAGGGCATTGTAGCGAACATCCCATTTAGTTACGACAACAAACCTCTCATAACAAGTGCAATTTTTTTTATTTTTTTGTGTGTGTGCGTGTGTACAAGGGTAATAAAGAAATTATACTCTGCGTTGCAAAACGATGACGAATATGACGCATGCAAATGTGACAACAAAATAACGACCTAAGGTGCACATCAAGCATCTGGAAGCCATGAACAACAATCAAAAGATGAAAACTAAGAATGACTACATGCCCGTCCTACCCTGCAATGGTTAGGACCTTCAGGACACATAAGAAACACTCAAGCCCAGGTTCCCATCAATTTTGACCATTTAAGGTCTCAGGGCTGGCGACTGTTCTGAGGAACAAGGAGGTGTCTACATCCCGCCCGACACAAGCAGACCAAAACTAAATATGCTAAGTCAACCACATCAATGATGATCAATGTGTGATAGTGTTCTATGAATCAATCACACATCACATAAATTCCAAGGTGTAAGAGAATTTGATTACTAAGTCCATCATAAAACGACATAAGTTCATGCATAATGCAATCAAATTTATTTTAATTTCAAGGTGCAATGGTAGGAATCTACTTTACTTCAAGGCACAGGATTAATCCATCATTTAATTCAACTGTAATTAACATTTTAGTGGTGGATGAAGTAACTACACCGAAGACGGTCCATACATATAGTGGTGCAAATAAATATCAATTAATTCACAAGCAAAGTAATCAAATTACATAACCAGTCTCACGTCCTAAAATTTCATGGCGCACAAATTCTATTATAAACTCACAATTCAATCATATGTCAACATCTCCTAATGATGCAAGAGTAACCTACTTGATTTTAAAAGCACTAAGAGAACAATTACATAATCAACCATGCTTCTCATTTATTCATGACGCAATACAACTATCAATTAATTCAAGGCGCAAGTGATTTAAGAGCTACATAACCATGACTCCAACAATTCTCCATTCAAACTTTAATCATTATACACTCCAATAGGACAATTATAATTTAATCCACATCTCAATCTACTAGCTATTAGTATTAATGAAACATTAACTAAAGTAGTGTAGAATGTTACTATTAAACACTGAGGCACAATTAAATATCAACCTATCATCTAATTCTAAATTAATCCAAATCTCCATCTTACTAGCCATTAACATTAAATAAATAATTAACTAAAATAATGTAGAAGGATGCTATTAAATAATTAATAAGGCAATGACAAACCATTTAATAGCAAGGCATTTAAAAACAATTAACCTATCAATTAATATACCACTAACCACACTCACTACATCAAGGAGACATTATTAACTCAATAAATTACCGCATGTGACTAACTTAACTAAAGGTACCCAAGTGACAGTTGTATGCATCATTAAAGGAATCGGCTAAGGAGTGTAAATGTCATAAATCCAATACCAATCAATGAGACACTAAGGCCATGTACCTAAAATTTGATACACTTCCACTTGTCTTTAATAAGATTTTTCTGTCATAAAAGTTAAAAGAAATTACTGCCATTTATAGTAACAAGATTTACTGACATAAAGGTTAAATGGAACTGACTACAGGGCTTAATCTTAGTTAAGTCATTCAAATCCAGCCGCTACAGTCAGTGAAAAAACAAAATCCCCTATCAATACTTAAAACTAAAGAAAAAGGAGGGAAAGGAAAGTGGTTCCAACCCAACTGTGCCAACCAGACACGCTGCCAGGTAAGGTAAGGCTCAGGAGTATGGATGCCTAGATGGCTGGATAGAATTAATGTATTTTCCAGGTTAGGAGGTGTAGTCACTAATTATGCACACTCGTGGTCGTTCAACGCACATAGTCCACTATCAAGGAAAAAGAATGGGCTTACCAGCAAAGAAGTCTTCCTTCTAAATAGAAAGAAGTGGGGGGGGTAAAAAAAAAAACAGCGACTCAGTCACGCCTTTAAGGTGAACGGTGGTCCAACAATGTAGGAAAGAAAGAATAAAACGTGTCAACTTTAAGATTGAGAATCTTCATGAGTTTAGATGATTATGGTTTAGCTACAATCTTTTTTGAAGGAGACTATTATTCACAATGAGACTAGATTTGGGTCTTAATCCATCTATATTCAGAACCTTGAGATGGCTGAGATATCAGATCCTCCATAAGGATATCCCCCAACTATGAGCAAGGTTAGCGAAACACAGAGGTTAAATCAGGGTTGGAAGTTGACCACTAGAAGACTTACTCGAGCGAATCAGTAAAGGGTATCCTCCGTTCATTTTCTCTTTCTTTGGTAACTTTCATTTGGTTTCTTTGGATGCTGGTTCTCTTTAGTAAAATCTTGGTCATAAATGGACAGACACATGCTTCAATTAGATGACCAACTCGTGGTAATAACAGTAAGACACAATCTTTAGTTTACGACAGTTTCCTGGCAATGACAGGAAAACACAGACTTCAATTTCAAGCCAAATTCATGGTAGTAACAGGTAAACACATACATTCTTTACTAGAATTTCGTCGTGCTAAAAGCCTAGAAGGGAACCACAATTCCGTATGTATTTAAGTATTTTGTTCTCTCCCTTTTTTTTCTTTCTGAAGGATGGAATCCAACTACTTAATCATCCCTCCTTGTATATATATATATATATATATATATTAAGTAAAAAAGGATAGAACCTGTTATATTATCATTGCTAAGTTACAGAGACTGTTTGCGATGCTAGTTGTCCCGCCTAAACAGGAAACAGAGACAGTTGGGCATCCTATGACATTTGTTTCCAAGCAAACAAAACTATCAGAGTGAAGTCCTACCTGAGGGAAACGCGGATGTCTAGACATTAATTTTAAACTATGTGCCAAAAATCTAGTTGCAAAATAGCTAAGATCTAACTGGGCGAAAGCCTAGTTCAGAAACAAAAAATGATTGCTAACCAAGAACATCACTGAACCTCTTATCCAGTCGGCTCGTCCTCATCCTCGTGCCTTCTCCATCCTACTGGAAACGTGTAAGCTTGCACACACGTAGGGAATTGTCATTTAGGGAGAGTCCTGGAATGAGCAGCGAACAACATGTCGAGTCGCTAGTCCATTCGGGCTATGTGAAAGATTTGATCGTCCAATAGGCACCACATATCAAAGATTAGAGCTAGGTACCCTAGATTGGTAAAGGGATGATAGTCCTACCAATTGCCATCAACAAAGGTTGAGGGAATTGGCCTCATTGCTCCTACACTTGCATGTGTTGTGCTATCGTCATGTGTCAGTCGGTTGGAAAGTTGGGTCTCTCCTCCATAGGTGCACGGAGGGGTGAGTCTCTGCTTCCTTTTGTGCATGAAGGGGTCTCTTCTTCAACATAGCAGGTGGTAAATTCCTCTGTTGGGTGAGTTGCACTAGAGCCAAGTTGTTTTCTGAAAGGAGAAATCTTGTCATCAGTGTCGAAATCAGTGGGTGGTTCCCAATTGTCCAGGACTGTGAACAGAGGGAGCTTCGGATAGCTTTTCATGGCGTCATCCAGGATGTTTTCTTCCACGTAATCCATTGGATGCGTTTGTGGTTTACTGCATCTTCACAAGGACGCCATGGCTAGTGCCTACTCAAATTTCTTCTTCCTCTACCGACAAGATTCGGTTTTGTACCAAGATGCACCCCAACGCGGCTTACCTCGTGCTCTAGGCATAATGAAGACCCTGGAAATGACCAAGGTTCCTTGCGGGTGGAAGGCTCTACTCCAAATCTCTAGTGGGTCTGCAAAATGCGGCTTCGCTAGATTCAACTCTGCATTCGACTCTGCAGTGAGCGAATTTCGCTCAATGCTATCAAGAAGGGTGATAAGGAGGACGACAACGTCGACCACCATGTCCATTAAGGTTTGCTTCTAAGTGCGCTGGTGCATTGTACCGGTCACTTGCACGAAGGGGCTCATCTCTTGGATTTTGCTGCACAGATTCATGCTTGGTTAATTGCTGAGGGGATGGTCACCGGTGGATGTATTAATGGTGCATCCCAGTGTTATCCTGCGTGTCTTGGCTCTGCAATGTGGCACCCCATCTAGGGGTTGTAGATCATTGGTGGCTAAGGTTTGGCACTGAGTAGAGATGTCTGAGTCTTCCGAGGTGTGGGCCTCCCAACAGAAGTGTTCGGTCCCCATTTCAACTCCTTCATTTGCTAGGAAATCTGCTATCTTGTTTGCGTCTCGTTTCACGTGGGAGGGTATGATGCTAATATTGGGTTGGAGGATGCTGCTAAAGTCCTCTAGCAGTCCAGAGAGTTGCCAACTTGGTGAGATTTTTGAAAGATTGCCTCCATGGAGAATCTTGGTGATTCGCTTGATAACAATTTGAGAGTCCCCCTCTAAGATAATCTTGTGATGGTGCTTGTCAGTAGCTTTTTGGAGACCCCGCAATAACCATGTTAGCTCTGCCACATTGTTGGTTGTTTCTCCTAGGAATCCTGCAACAAGATATAGGATCTTGCCATTGGAATTTTTGAGTACTGCTCCATATCCCGCTGGTCCTGGGTTGCCTTTGGAAGCCCCATTGAAGTTTATCTTTATGAAATTAGCTGGAGGGGGGGACCAGGTGGTTGGACTAGTTTGTTGATGCTTGTGCATCCTTGATGCTAGTTGATTGATTAGAATGGGCAGCCAGCTTTGAAGAATGTGGTGTTCCTTCGGGTTTCATTTGAGTTCATATTTTTTCCAGGATTTACTTATGATAGTTTCCTTGATTAGTGAGAATATTTTCTCCCAGGTGGTGTCTGGCATGGAAGCTTTAGAGTGGAAGATTCTTTTGTTCCATTCCTTCCAGATTTGCCAAAGAATGAACCCTGGTAGGAGCTACCAGAAGTGATTCAGAAGGGGATTATTGTAGGTGATAGAGTCCCAGTTCTCAATTGTGTCATTGATGTTGCTCCGATTTTGGTTGGATCTGCGCATTATTTGTGCACCGTGGTCCCAAATTTGCTGGCTGAAGTGGTAGCCATTGAAGAGATGTTCTTTGGTTTCCTCTTGCTGGCTGTAGAGGATGCAAAAGGATGGTCCAATTAAGCCTCTTTTTTTGAGGTTGTCCCAGGTTAGGGTTCGGTTATGTACTACAAGCCATAGGAAGGTGGAAACCTTGGGCCAGAGAGTGGGGTTCCATACTTTGTTCCATATGGTATCCTTGTTTTTATCCTGGTAATTTCCCTGTAGGAAGTAAGCTTCCTTTATTGAGAAAGTGCCAGCTGTGGAATACCCCCATCTGAGGATGTCCGACCCTTCTCTATTGGGTATTTTTCAGCGGTTAGCATGAAATTGCCAGTTCTATACATTGAGATTCTCTGGGACTCCGAGATCCTGATTAGAGGTTTTCCATTGGTGCCATTGATGTTGTTGTTCCTTAGGTTTCCAGAGGTCCTTCACCCTTAGGGAGGTGTCCTGGTTAAGGGCTCGTTTGAGATTGGTTAGCTCCTCCATTTCATCCAGGGGTTTGAATTGTTTCCACGATTCCTACCAGAACATGGCACTTTCTCCATTGCGGACTTGCCAGAAGGCATGATTTTGAACCAACGTGCGATTTTGCCAGGCTGTGTTCCACATATTGGAACCTTGAATTTAGTTATTGTGCCTAATTAGTTGATTATTTGGTGTGAAGGGGGCATACTTCTGCTTCCACATTTGCACCCAGGCAGCTGTTGGGGTTTTTAACCATCGTCACCAGATTTTGGCTCCCATTACTTGATTGAGTTTCCCTGCATCCCGGAGTCCCAATCCTCCTAGGATTTTTGGTGTACAAAGTCTGTCCTAGCTTACTAGAGCCCATTTCTTGTTAGGTTGATGACCATGCCAAAGGAAGTTTCACTTGAGGTTCCTGATGGCTCTGATAATCTGTTTGGGAGCTACAAGGGCGGTGAAGAGGTAAGTAGGTAGGGCTTGTAAGACGGACTTAAGGAGGACCAACCTAGAAGTGATGTTGAGGGGTCTGAAGGTCTAGTTGCTTATCCTGTTAGAGATGGAAAGAAGAAGGTTGTCCCAGGAAATGGATCTGGCTTCCGCGCCCGTGAGGGGGACGCCTAAATAGTTGGACGGAAGGGAGCTCTTGGGTATTCCTAGAAGTCTGGAAATGTGGATCTGAACAGAAGTCGGGTGTTAAAAAAGTAGAGTTTGGATTTTTCTAAGTTGAGAGACATGCCTGAGGCTTCAGTGAAGTCAGAGAGGATAGAGTTGAGCTGGTTGGCCTCTTGGACCGTTGGGGAGTTTAGAAGGAGGGTGTCATCAACAAATTGACTGTGAGAGGGAGCTGGCTGGATGTTGTGCAGGGGCAGGCCTTTAAGAGAGCCTTCTATGACTGTTGCCTTGATATAATGTCCTAGGCCTTTCGCCATAATTACAAACAAGAAGGGAGAGAGGGGGTCCCCTTGTCTGATACCCCTGGAAGGTGAAAAAGGCCTAGACGAGACCCCATTCACAATGATGGAGAAGAAGGCTGAGGAGGTGAGATTTATTATCCAATTCACCCCACACTAATCAAATCCAAAAGATTCCAAGATAGCCCGAAGGTACTGCCAGCTAGCGCTGTCGAAAGCTTTTGAAAGATCAAGTTTGATAAGCATACCCGGGGTCCTTGAAGTCTTGATGGAGTGGATGACCTCATGAACCAGGATGACGTTGTCCATGATCTGTCTTCCTTCTACATACCCTGCTTGTTCCTTGGAGATGACATGTGTCAATATAGGTTTGAGTCGATTGGCCACCACCTTCGTTATGATTTTGTAGATAACATTGCAGAGGGTGATGGGTCTGAACTGTTTAGGGTTTGTGACCCATTATTCTTTCGGAATAAGGGTTAGAAAGGTGGCATTGAGAGATGGTAGGACTAGGCCTGATGCTCTCGATTCCTCTACTACCTCCCATACTTCTTCCCTGACCAGGTCCCAACAGTGGTGGAAAAAATCGGTGGTGAATCCATCCGGCTCAGGGGCTTTTCCTGGAGGCATAGCTTTTACTACTTGATCAACTTCCTCTTGGGTGATGGGTCGTGTTAGGGCGGCATTTTGTTCTGAAGTTACCAGCGAGGGTATGTGTCTGGTGACTCTTTCAATGGCTACCATTTTGTCCTCCTTGGTTTTCGTTAGAAGGTCCTGGTAGTAGTTGATTAGCTCTGCCTGAATTTGGGAGTGCTCTTTGACTAGATTTCCCTGGCTGTCCTCTAAGTGGGTAATTCTATTGATGTGGTGACAGTGCACCATAACTCTATGGAAGATTTTTGTGTTCTTTTCCCCTTCCTTGAGCCATTGTATTCTAGATTTTTGTTTCCATAGAATTTCCTCTTGCTTCCTTCTCTCTTCTAGTTGCGCATGGAGCTTCTCCTCCTCTTTCATTAGTTCAGTGGTCCGGGATCCTAAAATGAAAGTTTTTTGTATCTCCATCAGCTTGTTCTCTATGTCCTGTATGCTTTGGAGTATGTTTCCAAATGTGTTCTTATTCCAATGTTTCAACAGCTGCTTGAAGTTTTTGAGGCGCTGCTAGAATTTATACATGTTGGTGCCATGATCTATTTCTGCCCGTGCCCACCAGGATTTTGCTAGCTGATGGAAATCTGGGTGTGAGAGCTAGAATTTTTCAAAATGGAAGGGTTTGTACTTGGGTGTTTCTCTTGTGTCTAAATGAAGAGTAAGAGGCCAGTGGTCTTACCCATATTTTGGAAGAATAAGGCTTTCCATATAGGATCCCTCCTCCATTAGTTCCTCAATTACCAGGAAGCAGTCCAGATGACAAGCAATGTGTTGGTTTCTCGATCTATGATTGGACCAGGTGAAGGTGCCATTGCTATTTTCTATATCTACTAAATTTAGATGATCAATGAGAGTTTTGAACTTACCACTGTCTTTCTCGAGTTTCTTGGTGCCGCCTGTCTTTTCCTCCAGCGACAGGATCATATTGAAGTCGCCTCCTAAGATCCATTTTTGTGTTGTCACCAGGGTCTTGATTAGTGCGAGCTGCTCCATGAGTTTGTCTTTGTCCTATTGGTCATGGGGGTCATAGACATTTGTGATGGCTCCTTCCTGATTTGAGCCCATGACCTCGAAGTGAGCCGTTATTGTACCTACATTTGAAAAGGAATTGTTGATAGTGATGTTGACTGGATTCCAGAGGATGGAAAGACCTCTTGAGGCTCCTGTGGAGTCTATTAATATGGAGTTGCATCCTCTCCAAATACACTAGAAGATGGTTTCAACCTCTGTTCCGACACATTTGGTTTCTTGTAACTTTAGAATGTCTGGGTTTTCTTCCTTGATACAATCTCAGAGGATCCTTTGTTTGGATCTACCATTGAGTCCTCTAATGTTCCAGGTAATGATCTTCATCATTAAGAGGGTGGTTTTGGGTGGAGGTATCCCTCCGAGAGCTTGTGGATCTATCCTGAGTTTATCATGAGGTTGCCCGCCTCCTTGATAAGTTGTTGCGTTGTTTTCTGCCCTCTCCTTTTGTTCTCACGGAGTATTATTTTCAAGCCCGAGCTCGTGTCCGTGGCTATGCCCAGGCATGTTGTGGATCCTACTGAGGAGTTGAGAAATACTTTATATACCTTGTGTAGTTGTTCTTCAAGAAGGGTATATAGATCCTTTTGATTCAGGGCCTCCTCAAGCTTTTCTAGATCTATGCCTGCTAGATCTCTGTCGTCCAGCTGCATTGGGGTGTCCCCATCCCCATCTCCTCTTTATTTTGTGTAGATTTCATGACTCTGGCGAGGGGAAGGAGGGTTTTGGATGTCCCCATGGGCCTGTTGCGATTCCTTGCGTGGACCTTGGATTTCCTCATCTTCTGGTAGCTGGTTCAGAATCTCATAGGAGTTTTTGGTTGTGATCTTTTGTCTGGGATATGGGCCCTGTCTCCTTGGAGGGTTTTTCTTTTTTGCTGTGACCATGGTGAAGCCATATTTCTGTATGGTATCATATGCTTTGGTGGCTGGTTTTATCAGGGGGAAATCTCTGAAGAGGTGTCCATGCTCGTGACATATTCTGCAATGAAAAGGAATGTGTTTATAATCCAGTGTTTGTTGCCAGTTCTCATCTTGGTATTCGAGAGTCACAGCTCCAGGTAGGGCCTTGGAAATGTTCATGTAGACATAGATCCGGGTGTATGAAGTATATTTTCTCTGCCTTGTGGCTTCTGAAGCTTTGACGTATTGGCCTAAAGTATTCCCTATGCCAATTAGAATCTCTTCCAGCTAGAACTCTTGTGGTAAGGAATATAGGTAGATCCATACAGGAGCCATGGTGAAGTCCTCTTTGTCTGGGCTAAATCTTTCAGTCCAGAAGCATAAGAATAACCCTGCTAAGTTGTAAAAGTATGACCCATTCTCGAATATCCTGTCTATGTCTTGTGGGTTGTACAAGATGATTGTGAAGAAGCCTTTGGAGCTAAGTTGGACCTCATAGTCCCCTTTGGGGTTCCACCAGTGCTTTATCCACTTGTTGATATACCTTTCTAATGGCTAGAGACACAGGAACTTGCCAATGAGGGCGTGTTCTCTCATAAATTAGGTGGGTTGAGCTAATAATGTATCTCGGTGTTTTTTCCATTTGTCGTATGAATTTTCCTGGCTTCCATCCTTGAGGTGATTTTGGATGGGATGTGCCCGCTTCCATCTCCATCTCCTTCATGAGGCCTTGATCTCTAGCTAGAAGCTAGTCATGTATCTGCAAGGGTGGCTCGAATGAGGGGCGCTTCGCTCTGGTACCTGAGCGGTCATTGGCGGTGATATTGCTATACGAGGGGGGTTGCCCCCCCTCTTCTGTGCCCATTCCGACGTGTCAGTAGGGGTCAGTTGGCTTTCGTTGGTCACTAAAGATTCACTGTGCCGGTGTTCTACGACTAGTCTGCAACAGTCTGCATCGGTTTGAGGCTAGGGTTTCCTCAGCACTCTCATCCCACCTCTCCCCATCAAAATCATTCATCCAACAGGTCCCTTAAAATTTGAAGGACATGGGGGTGGTATTTGATCCACTTATGTGTGCACGGGTCACGATACCATTTAATATGGTATCTCTGGGTGCAACCACACATTCGACCACTACCTCAAGGTGTCCCCATGGCTCCAGGTAAAGCCCTCACAAGAATTGAACCTTTCCCAACAGTGAAAAACTCTTCGCTTTCCACCATTGGATCCAACCCCTTTGGGACCCTCCTTGTATATTTTTACTAGAGTAAAACCTCTAAAATGTTTTGTGCATTTGATCAATGACTGGGACAGAAATTTTGATCATGAAAATGGTTGGGTATTAAAGTGGGGTTATAAATGGTGGCAAAATAGCTTTCTCTGTAAAGGGAGTTGTGTTCTTTTTAGACCAATTGTATAACTGCCTCTTAGACCTTAAGGGAACCACAATGTCATATTTAATTAAAAGAAAAATTGTTGGGCAATGCCCAGAATGGAATCTATACTGTCGTCAATTAGTTAAAGAAAAAAAATGTTGAAAACAGAATTACGAGCTCAGAGCTCAATATACATCCATACAAATGTAAGGTTAAATGTACCCCACAAAGCACCGTATCGCAGAGTCAAAATATTCATCAAGTAGACTAAATTTATCCCTCCGTGTATAAAAACACAGACAATGTAAAAAAAAATGTAAAGCACAATAGGAGAACACATAGAAACAAGGAAGGTCATTGAAATGTCCGTAGGGGTTTTATCATCCCAAGCGTGAAGAAAATCCAGCAAGGTATATAACGCACAGTGGAAGGAAAAGATATGCCAAGAACCAAAATTCCAGGGTTAATAAAACACATTAAGGCGTAAGACATCAACTGCCAAGGAAAAAAACAGAGGTAGCCGGTGAATGGGTTCATCCTACGCTTCACCATCCTTGCACAAAAAAGAAGGGTGTTGAGATCCATAGGTCTTTTAATGCTAAGGCGATGACTGTAGATCAGGTTCCTGGCCGACTGCTCAGGTGAGGATTGATGAGCTAGGGATGATGACTAAACAACCTCAAGGTCACAATCAACACCACAGGGTGGTCCTGACATACGGGAAATGAAGGTCATGGGAAATCAATCAACCAATCAATCAACTAGGCTATAAAAATTTCAGTCATGAAACTAGACAACCAGTTTTCCTATCCAATAAACAAGCAGATCCAAATCATAAATCCTACAACATTCTATCATTCAATGAAGAAGCGTACCATTTCCTATTTGCCTGCTCGGAGTGTCATCCGCGCGCTCCGGGCAACTTCCGCTCACCGGCCGTCGAGACTTCACCAGTACCTCCCAGCCAATGCTAGGGGTACTCTTCTTTCCCCTTTCCCCCCCGAGCTGCAAAGGGGCCACACACACTATCCAAAGATTTCATCTAGCTCCCAGCTCACCTCGCAAGGCCGAGCTACCACTCCTCTCCAAGTTGGGTATCCCAACTCCCATAAGTAAATCAGTCAAGTCGATATTTTTGCAGCGTAACGTTACACAAACAGAAGATGCCCTTCATCCTTCTTCCTCCTTCATTAGATAGAGTTTCGATCTTCCTTTATTTCCTAATATCTTATTTAATTAAAGTTTTAAAAATAAATTCTTAAAAATTCTTCCCTGTACAAGTGTCACCCATCCCCTACATTCCTCCATTATTTAATTTCTTTAATTAATTAATTATCTTATTTCCCTCACCCACCTAGAGTTACTCCTAGAATCACTCCTAGGTGTCCCCAAATTCCCTTACAGGTTTTAAAGGCTTTCCCTATTATGAAGTTGCTAATTCAGTTTAAAATTAGAAGGCTCTTAAATGGTAGATTATTTACTAAGTTGACTTTCCACTTTTCCCCTTAAGTTCTCGTTTCCCTTTTTATGTTACCTCCTTTCCTAGTTTCCTATTTTTTATTTTCCCCTTTTCTCCTTTTTACTTAGAGCTCAAAAAGGCAAGTGTGGAATTTAACCCCTTTTCCCTTTTATCATTTAATTAGTATTTTTTTTTTAAATTATCAAAAAGATAAAATAATTAATTCCCCCTTTTTTTTTACATTTATTACCACAGATTTTATTTTTATGAATAACTTAATTTCTTACTCCTTCATGTCATAATATTTAACGAAAGTCAAAATTATTATTTAAGTTATTATTATTATTTGAGAAGACAAGGTTCTACCACTAGCGTAATTTAGACTTAGGCCTTAATTTCCATACTTGGCGACATTTAATTAGGGAAATTATTTTAAAATTACTTAACATGTTATTTGTCTTAGGGCCATCTAGGTTCATCCCTCTATCATTAACAATGTGA
The DNA here is from genome assembly GCA_009831015.1 of Picea engelmannii. Classification (NCBI taxonomy): domain Eukaryota; kingdom Viridiplantae; phylum Streptophyta; class Pinopsida; order Pinales; family Pinaceae; genus Picea; species Picea engelmannii. Next base: position 24,463 of record ML818951.1, on the reverse strand, counting down.
CATGCCCTTCAGGACGCCCTAGGTGCTCCAAGGGTGTCACTTGCCTCATCTGTTCCTTTGCGTGATGTGCCCTTCAGGACGCACTACATGATCAAAGGGTGCCACTTGCCTCTTGACTGATTTCGTAGAAATCAATAACCCCTGGAGTCAATAGTCCACCAAGTGAACTTGTGGGAGACTAAGGGTCTCTAAGGAATAAGGTCCCCTCCTTATTGTGCGCCCCTTAGAATCATCGTGAGCGACTATCGTAGTTTGTCATCATGGCATCGTGGGTCCTCTCGAACTAGGTAATCGTTAACCTATAGTTCGAGCCAAGGTGAGAGTGATAGTAGGCTATGGCAGGGCTATTGTCCACACCTCTCTCTCAACATCTCTGGTAGTTGTGTGTGACCTCTTTACTCTATATGTGAGTCTGGTCGGCAAGCTATCGTCATCCTACATCATCAATAAATCATGTCAGAACATATCCATATCATATCATCCAGTCAGATGCACTAAAATCACAGTAAAGCAACCAAACCCCAATGGCACACTCCCGGAATCGATCTGGATTCCAAGGGGTTCCATCGATGCCTCGACATCTTCTAGGTTTGTAATCCTGCACACTCAGTGAAACTGAGTCAATAGCACCTATCTATGTCAAAGCGGTAAAACAACATGTCATCATCGCATAATGCCTCATAATCAAAATCAAAAGTTTTAATAGCATAATAATATGGATCACTTGCGAGCAAGTGTCCTCAAAGAATAAGTTCACTCAGTGCATTATAGCAGGATGTTACATACACCCCCTCTTGGTCTAAACTTCATCCCGAAGTTTTAGAGTATAGATGTTGAAATAAAGTGTATCAAAGTATCATATGTCTATCTATCAAACAAAAATGGAAACTGCTGGCGCATATCATATGCGTCCTCCTAGGTCGCCGAGTGTGGACTATAATCGTCCCACTGGACCTTCATCCAATCTACTGTTCAATGTTGTAGCTATCAAATGCGATGATCCAAGATGCAGACCGACTCAACTATGAGCGCCCCCTCATCCGATATCTGCAAGGAACTCATGTCCATAACATGTGTAGGATCACTAATATAATGTCTCAAAACAGATACATGAAAAGCATCGTGCATATGTCTCAAATAATCAGGCAAGGCTAGTCAATAGGCCACAGGCCCCTTTCTCTCCACAATATCGTAAGGTTTAACCTACAAGAAGACTCGATCACTGACCTCGTAACTATGGTCGACTCGGTGCGCATTGACATAACTCTTATGTCAATCTTGCGCTTCTTTAATCCTTTGTCTTATGGTTTGCATTTGTTCTTCCATTTCCTGGATAGCTTCTGGCCCCACCAGGACCCTATCCTCAAGCCGATCCCAGCTCAAGGGCATCCGACATGGTCGCCCGTAAAGAAACTTGAAATATGCCATATTAATGGTGCTCTTGTAACTGTTGTTGTAAGCGAACTCCACTAGTGGCAAGAATTCTTCCCAACGCTTTTGTTGGTCCATCATGCACATGTGGAACATGTACTCCAAGGTTTGGTTCATTTGTTCAGTCTTCTTGTCAGTCTCCAGGTGATACACAGTACTAAAGTTATGTTGGGTCCCCAATGCCTCTTGGAAACTCATCCAAAATAATCCAGTAAACATCGATCCTCGATCGGATATAATCCTCTTAGGCACGCCATGTAGCCTCACAATCTCACTAATGAAAACTCTAGCTATGTCAGGTGCTTGATATGTCATCCGCACAGGGATAAAGTGATCACTCTTTGTTAGAGTGTCTACTACTACGAAAATTGAGTCATGTCTCCTTGCTGTCAGTGGAAATACAACAATAAAATCCATCGAAATAACCTCCCATTTTGATTCCTGGATAGCGTGTGGTTGTAGTAACCCTGCTAGGTGTCTATGTTCAGCCTTTACCTGCTGACATTCTATACATTTGACCACATAGTTGACTATGTCTGCCTTCAATCCCTTCTAGAAGAATAAGGGTTTAAGGTCTTCCCTCATCTTCGTGACTCCCGGGTAAGCCATGTAAACTGCTCTATGAGCCTCGCTCAGGATCAACTTCCTCAACTCGTCATTAGGCGGTACGTAGATTTGATTTTTAAACCTCAATAAACCATCGCTATCAAATGAAAATCCCTGAAATCGTGGTACCATCATTTTGTTTTGTCCGATAAAACCCTTGACCCCTTTGTACCAGTCATCGTCTCACTGTAAAGTTAGAATCTTTTCGCATAGATTCATCTAAAAAGGCAGCACCGAAAAGATGGGCGGTCCTTGACTCAATGTGCCTGTCACTTGGCTCACTGTTCCCTTTATGTAAGTAATCTCAAATTTGTACTCGCTAAGCAATTCTGACCAACGTCGTTGTCATGCATTCAGGTCACTTTGTGTAAAGATGTGTTGTAGTCCACAGTGGTTATTCTTTAGTTCAAGTTTTTGTCCAACAAGGTAGTGTCACCAAACCTTCAAGGCATATACGATGGCTAACAACTCCAAATCATGCGTTGCGTAGTTCTCCTTATGCCTTCTTAGTTTCCTCGAAATGTAAGCAATCACTCATCTGTCTTGCATAAAGACCCTGCCTAAGCCCTCCTTCTATGCGTCAGTGCATACCAAGAAGTCCATGTCCATGTCAGTGACCCTTAGTATTGGTGTTGTTTTCAACAATTCCTTGAGCCTCCAAAATGCTTCTGCACATTTCTTGGTCCATACAAACTTCTTGTTCTTCTTCTACAACTCTGTGATCGGACATTATCTTCGAAAATCCCTCGACGAACCATCGATAGTATCCTACTAAACCCATGAAGCTACGCACTTCCAGGACATTTTTCGGCGCAGGCCATTCCATAATAGCCTCGACCTTCGATGGATCCACGGCGATGCCTTCGTCAGAGATGACATTCCCTAAGTAGTGAATCTTCAATTGATAAAATGAGCATTTGGACAACTTCCCATACAGTTTGTTCTCTCGCAAACACTATAGTACCAAGAGAAAGTGCTTTTCATGCTCCTCCATTGTCTGAGAGTAAATCAAAATATCATCAATGAACACTTGCACAAACTTGTCCAAGTACTCGCGGAACACCCCATTCATCAAACTCATAAATACCCCAGGGGCGTTTTTCAGTCCAAACGATAAGACAATAAAATCGTAATGTCCAAACCTCATCTTAAAGGCGGTCTTAGGAACGTCATCCTCCTTGATCCGTAACTAGTGATACCCTGATCACAGATCAATCTTGGGGAACTTCGTCGCACCCTTCATTTGATCGAACAGATCATCAATTGTTGGTAAGGGATACTAATTCTTGATCATGGCCTTGTTCAGTTGATGGTAGTCAATGCAAAGCCTCCACGATCCATCCCTATTTTGTATGAAAATAACAAGTGCACCCCACAGTGACACACTAGAATGTATCAGACCTAGGTCCAGGAACTCCTTCAATTGCGTTTTCAACACTTGTAGCTCCGGAGTCGATAACCGATAAGGCATTACTGCTATCGATTTAGTCCCCAGTTTTAGGTCTATGGTAAAATCCAATTCCCTCTCTAGCGGGATCCCAAGTAATTCCTCCGAAAAGACATCTGCAAACTCTCTCACCATTAGAAGGTGTTCTAGACCTTTCGCTACTCCCTTCTCGTTTAACGCAAGGATCGCATAAATCTTGCACCCCTTGTGCATACTCTTCCGTAGCTGTAAGGAAGAGATGAACCTTAGGGAAACTCCCTGGTTTCATCCTACAATCACACATCTTTGTCCTTCATCATCGACCAAGCTCAACCGTTTTGTCTTACAGTTGAGTATCGCCTCATGAGATTCCAACCAATCCATACCGATCATGACATCATAAGATCCTAAGATTGTGATGTATAGGCTGGCCCTGGTGACAAACTCTCCTAGGTTAAGGATACAACCTATAACCTTTCCTCCAACCCTTTGTTTGGATCCCGAAGCCATCTCTACGAAGCTAAACTCGTCCTATTCGACTGCCTTTACCTTAATCCTTTTTAATGCTGCACTAGAAATGAAACTCTCGGTAGCACCAGGATCTATCAAAGTACTAAGGGTATGGTCAGCCACAGTACCTGTCGTCTCGAGCATAGTGGACTAATGATCTGCCTGGCGGTTATTCACCGCTACATGAATCTAATGGGCCTTGCCCATATCTCCCATGGTAGTGGGTCTGGCTGATCTGAACGCTCTGGTACTCTCCACATAGCAGTCGCATTGGTAATGTGGCTCCCCACATGTCCAACACCCTTTCTTCAGCCTAGTATTCTTGGTACCCGAATTAAAACATGACGACCCACCGACCTAGAACTCTGGTCTGTTCTACTAAACAGGCCTAAACTGCTATTGTTGCAGGCGACGTTGTTTCTGATGTTGTGGTCCCCAATAAGGTATCTACTGCTGAGGCGTCGGTCGTCGGGGTGTAGTGAAAGTGGATCCCCTCTGGAAGCCATGATATCCTGTTGTATGTCTGGCTAGTGTCTAATGCTGTTGTGCTCGAGATGAAACCTACCCTATCGATCTTGCTAGAGTCCTGGTCTAACCCCCACTGATAAGCTCCTGCTCTGCTATGAGGGCCCTTCTGGATGACATCATGCAAGGTTTGAGGCATCAAAATCCTAACCTTTGCACGCAGGCTGCTATTAAAGCCAAACACGAACTTGTTGACCTTAAGTTTCTCAGTGTTAAGGTGCAGAGCATACCGGAGCAGCTCCATAAAATGGGCCTCGTATTCGGGCACTGTACGACCTCCCTATCGTAACGCATTGAAGTCATTGAGCTAACGTTCAATGAATTCCTCTGAAAGGTACCTCTCTTGGAACCGTTCCTCGAACAGTTCCCATGACACGTCTTCAATGGCCATGTTCAACTGTGGTAGGAGCGTCTTCCACCATAGAAGAGTGCTCCCCTTCAGTTGAAAGACCGCCATGTGGACCTTCATGCTGGAGGTATAATCGCGAAATGCGAAGCACATATCCATGTTCTCCAACCATGCCTCAGTAGTTGCATCATCTGGGGCACCAAAGAAATCAAGAAATTTGACCTTCTCAATTTCATGGTGAATGCTACCAGTACCGATCAGAGCATGTGGTGGAACCTCAGCGGGTGCCGGCACCCTGGCCTCATCTCTGTCCAAATGTTTGATCAGTGCCTCAGACATGCACTAAAAATATCTCCTCATTCCGACTACATCACCAACTTCTATCTTCTCATGTCCGAGACCCTACTCATCTCCCTGGAGGTTAGACCCCTTAGGTGTGGATACTACTGGAGGCGTTACGCCTCCTCCCCTAACACCCCGTCATTTTCCTCCACGGCATTGTCTACCCATGATTACCTACATGCACACAAGTCAACTCGATCAAAAACAATATAATCAATCATATCAATGAAAGCTGTAGTGATCCCAAGTCGCAGGTTGAACCTCGCTCTAATACAATATGTAGTGAACCTCATGTTTAGTTACGACAACAAACCTCTAGTAACATGTGCAATTTTTTATATTTTTTTTGTATGCATGTGTACAAGGGTAATAAATACATTATACTCTGTGTCACAGCACGATGATGCATGCAACTACGACAACAACATAATGACCTAAGACACACATCAAGCATCTGGAAGCCATGAACGACAATCAACCAATGAAAAATAAGAATGACTACCTGCCTGTCCTACCCTGCAATGGTTAGGAACTCCAGGACACATAAGCAATGCTCAAGCCCAAGTTCCCATCAATTTTGACCATTTAAGGTCTCAGGGCTGGCGACTGTTCTGAGGAACAAGGAGGCATCTACATCCCGCCCGACACAAGTAGACCAAAACCAAATATACTAATTCAACCACATCAACGATGATCAATGCGCGATAGTGTTCTATGAATCAATCACACATCACATAAATTCCAAGGTGTAAGAGAATTTCATTACTAAGTCCATCATAAAATGACATAAGTTCATGCACATTGTAATCAACTTTATTTTAATTTCAAGGTGCAATGGAAGGCATCTACTTTACTTCAAGGTGCGGAATTAATCCATCGTTTATTTCAACTGTAATTAACATTTTAGTGGTGGATGAAGTAACTACACCCAAGACCATCCATACATATCCTGTGCAACTAAATATCAATTAATTCATGAGCAAGGTAATCAAATTACATAATCTGTCTCATGTACTAAAATTTCATGGTGCACAAATTCTATTATAAACTCACAATTCGATCATACGCCAGCATCTCCTAATGGCGCAAGAGTAACCTACTTGATTTTAAAAGTGCTAAGAGAACAATTACATAATCAACCATGGCGCAAGAGTAACCTACTTGATTTTAAAAGCGCTAAGAGAACAATTACATAATCAACCATGCTTCTCATTTATTCATGATGCAATACAACTATCAATTAATTCAAGGCGCAAGTGAATTAAGAGCTACATAACCACGACTCCAACAATTCTCCATTCAAACTTTAATCATTATACACTCCAATAGGGCAATTCTAATTTAATCCACATCTCAATCTACTAGCTATTAGTATTAATGAAACATTAACTAAAGTAGTGTAGAATGTTACTATTAAACACTGAGGCACAATTAAATATCAACCTATCTTCTAATTCTAAATTAATCCAAATCGCCATCTTACTAGCCATTAACATTAAATAAAGCATTAAGTAAAATAATGTAGAAGGTCGCTATTAAACAATTAATAAGGCATTGACAAGCCATTTAATAGAAAGACATTTAATATCAATTAACCTATCAATTAATATACCACTAACCACACTCACTACGTCAAGGCAGGAAACCTCAAGGAGACATTATTACCTCAATAAATTACCGCATGGGACTAACTTAACTAAAGGTACCCAAGTGACAGTTTTTTACATTGTTAAAGGAATCGGCTAAGGAGTGTAAATGTCATAAATCCAATCACAATCAATGAGACACTAAGGTCGTGTACCTAAAATTTGATACACTGCCACTTGTCTTTAATAAGTTTTTTCTATAATAAAAGTTAAAGGAAATTAATGCCATCTGTAGTTACAAGATTTACTGACATAAAGGTTAAATGTTAATGACTATGGGGCCTAATATTAGTTAATTCATTCGAATCCAGTCACTACAGTCAGTGTAAAAACAAAATCCCCTATCAATACTTAAAACTGAAGAAAAAGGAGGGAAAGGAAAGTCGTTCCAACCCAACTGTGCCAACCAGACACGCTGCCAGGTAATGTAAGGCTCAAGCGTATGGACACCGAGATGGTGGTCTAGAATTAATTTATTTTTCAGGTTAGCAGTCGCAATCAGTAATTATGCACACTTGTGGCCATTCAATGCACAGAGTCCACTATCAAGGCAAAACCATGGGCTTACCAGCAAAGCAGTCTTCCTTCTNAAAAAAAACTGCGACTCAGTCATGCCTTGAAGGCGAACGGTGGTCCAACAATGCAGGAAATAAATAATAAAACATGTCAACTTTAATATTGAGAATCTCCATGAGTTTAGATGATTATGGTTTAGCTACAGTCTTTATGAAGGAGTCTGTTATTCATGATGAGACTGGATTTGGGTATTAATCCATCTATATTCAGAACCTTGAGATGGCTGAGATATCAGATCCTCAATAAGGATATCCCCCAACCGTGAGCAAGGTTAGAGAAACACAGAGGTTAAATCAGGGTTGGAAGTCGACCACTAGAAGAATTACTCGAGTGAATGAGTAAAGGGTATCCTCCATTCTTTTTTCCTTTCTTTGGTAACTTTCATTTGGTTTCTTCGGATGTTGGTGCTCTTTAGTAAAATCATGGTCATAAACAGACAGATGCAGGCTTCAATTACATGACCAACTTGTGGTAATAACAGTAACACACAGTCTTTAGTTTACGGCAAATTCGTGGAAATGACAGGAAAACACAGACTTCAATTTCAAGCCAGATTTGTGATAGTAACGGGTAAACACAAACATTCTTTACTGGAATTTCGTCGTGCCAAAATCCCGGAAGGGAACCACAATGCTATATGTATTTAAGTATTATGTTCTCTCCCTTTATTTTATTTCTGAGCGATGGAATCCAACGACTTAAGCATCCCTCCTTGTATATTTTTACTAGAGTAAAACATGTGAAATGTTTTGTTTGTTGGATCAATGACTGGGACATAACTTCTGATCATAAAAATGGTTGGGTATTAATGCGGGGTTATAAATGATGGTAAAATATCTTTCTCTATAAAGGGAGTTGTCTTCCTTTTAGACCGATTGTATAACTGCCTCTTAGACCAGAAGGGAACCACAATGATGTCTTTAGTTAAAAGAAAAATTGTTGGGCAACGCCCAAAATGGAATTTATACTGTCGTTAATTAGTTAAAGAAAACAAATGTTGAAAATAGAATTACGAGCTCAGAGCTCAATATCCATCCATACAAACGTAAGGTTAAATGTACCCCACAAAGCACCGTATCACAGACTCAAAATATTCATCAAGCAGAGTAAATTTATCCCTCCATGTATAAAAATGCAGACAATGTCAAAAGAAACGTAAAGCATAGTAGTAGAACGCATAGAACCAAGGAATGTCATTGAAATTTTTGGAGGGGTTTTATCAACCCAAGCGTGAAGAAAATCTAGCAAGGAATATAACACACAGTGGAAGGAAAAGCTATGCCAACAACCAAAATTTCAGGGTTAATAAAACACATTAAGGCGTAAGACATCAACTGCCAAGGACAACAACAGAGGTAGTCAATGGATGGGTTCGTCCTACGCTTCACCATCCTCACACAGAAAAACAGGGCGTTGAGATCCATAGGTCTTTTAACATTAAGGTGATGACCGTAGATCAGGCTCCTAGACGACTCCTCAAGCGAGGACTAACGAACTAGGGATGAAGACTAAATAACCTCAAGGTCATAATCAACACCACAGGGCAGTCACGACATGTGGGAAAACAAGGTCTTGGGAAATCAATAAACCAATCAATCAGCTAGGCTATAAAAATTTCAATCATGAAACTAGACAACCAGTTTACCTATCCAATAAACACAAAGATCCAAATCATAAATCTTACAACATTCTATCATTCAACGAAGAAGCGTATTGTTGCCTGTTTTCCTGCTCTGAGTGTTGTCCGTGCACTCCATGCAACTCCCGCTCGCCGACTGTCGAGACTTCACCGATACCTCCCAGCCAATGCCAGGAGTACTCTTCTTCCACCTTATCCCCCCAAGCCGCAAAGGGGCGACACACACTATCCATAGGTTTCGTCTAGCTCCCAGCTTGCCTCACAAGGCCGAGCTACCACTCCTCTACGAGCTAGGTATCCCAACTCCCACAAGTAAATCAGTCAAGTCGATATTTCTGCAGCTTAACGTTACACAAATAGAATATTCCCTTCATCTTTCTTCCTCCTTCATTATATAGAGTTTTGATCTTCCTTTCTTTTCTAAAATCTTATTTAATTAAAGTTTTAAAAATAAATTCTTAAAAAATCTTCTCCGTACAAGTGTCACCCATCCCCTACATTCCTCCATTATTTAATTTCTTTAATTAATTCATTATCTTATTTCCCTCACCCACCTAGAGTTACTCCTAGAATCACTCCTAGCTGTCCCAAAATTCCCTTACAGGTTTTAAAGGCTTTCCCTATTATGAAGTTGCTAATTCAGTTTAAAATTAGAAGGCTCTTAAATGGTAGATTCTTTACTAAGTTGACTTTCTGCTTTCTCCCTTAAGTTCCCCTTTCCATTTTTATGTTACCTATTTTCCTAGTTTCCTACTTTTTATTTTCCCTCTTTCCCCTTTTTACTTTGAACTCAAAAAGGAAGGTGTGTAATTTAACCCCTTTTCCCTTTTATCATTTAATTAGTATTTTTTTTTAAATTATCAAAAAGATAAAATAATTAATTCCCCCTTTTTTTTTACATTTATTACCATAGATTTTATTTTTATGAATAACTTAATTTCTTACTCCCTTCATGTTACAAGATTTAACGAAGGTTAAAATTATTATTTAAGTTATTTTTATTTTTATTATTATTATTATTATTTGAGAAGACAAGGTTCTAGCACTAGCGTAATTTAGACTTAGGCCTTAATTTTCGTGATGGGTGACATTTAATTAGGGAAATTGTTTTAAAATTACTTAACATGTTATTTTTCTTAGGGCCATTTAGGTTCATCCCTCTATCATTAACAACGCGACGTGACCTTCAGGATGCCCTAGGTGCTCCAAGGGTGCCACTTGCCTCATCTATTCCTTTGCACGACGTGCCCTTCAGGACGCACTACGTGCTCCAAGGGTTCCACTCGCCTCTTGACTGATTTGGTAGAAATCAATAACCCCTAGAATCAACACTCTACCAGGTGAACTTGTGGGAGACTAAGGGCCTCTAAGGAATAAGGTCCCCACTTTATTACATGCCCCTTAGAATCATCGTGAGCGACTGTCGCAGTTTTCCCTCACGACATCGTGGGTCCTCTCGAACTAGGTAATCGTTAACCTACAGTTCAAGCCACAACGAGAGTTCTAGTAGGCTGTGGCAGGGCTACTATCCACACCTCTCCCTCAACATCTCTGGTAGTCATGTGTGACCCCTTTACTCCATATGTGAGTCTGGTCGGCAAGCTATCATCAGCCTGCATCATCAACAAATCATGTCAGAACATATCCATATCATATCATCCAGTCATATGCACTAAAATCACAGTAAAGAAATCAAACCCCAATGGCACACTCCCCGACTCAATCTGGAGTCCAAGGGGTTCCATCAATGCCTCAGCATCTTCTAGGTCTGTAATTCTGCACACTGAGTAAAACCTAGTCAATAACACTTGTCTATGTCAAAGAAGTAAAACAACATGTCATCATCCCATAACACCTCATAATCAAAATCAAAAGTTTTAATAGCATAATAATCCAGATCACTTGCAAGCAAGTGTCCTCAAAGAATAAGTTCGCTCAGTGCACCAGAGCGGGATGTTACATGCATTCATTTCATCTAGCATAGGAAGAATTCGAACCAATTTTAATAATGTCTCTATGTCAGTTAGTCGAAAGAGAAGATATTGAGATTTATCTACACTAAAGCGATGTTCATACATCAGCCCTACCAAGGACTGGTACTCACTAAATAATCTTTGAGATGGTCCATTCAATGAGATCCATCTTCTATCAACATATTCTAATAGATTGTTTCCATTTCTAACACCGTCGACAAATTTTTTAAACTCTGAAAATCATTTGTGACTATGAGAAAAATATGCATAAGCCTATCGTACAATATCTTCAACTTTTGAAATCGATGGAAACTTGCTTACTATTTTAAATGCAAGATTCATCCTATGAGCCATACAATGAATACTCAACATATACAGTGAAACTGATAGTTGTAGTCTAACACAAAGGCCATGCATTTGTCCTTTCTATACCGATGCCCCATCCGCTCCAACACATACCAATTTTTTTGTGATCATTAAAGGATCCATACAACCACTTTCCTTTAAACTATTATTAACAAGTTTAGAAATATTTTTAGATGTAGAATTCTCTTTCATTTTATGAACCCCGAGTAGATAGGAATGCCTAATATGATCATTAACCATATAAATACTCATACAAATCCATGAAGTGTTATCAATAGTTGCAACATCATCCAAAGACAATGACACAAACCTAACACTTGCAATCTTTTCTTTCATATCATCCTTTTCTACTTGAGCTAGATGTTTTGCCCATTACCAACCACTCGTTAAAGACCAACGAGAGGATGGAAAGTTTGGAATTTGAATAAAGGATAGATATTTCATGTAATCCGGATAATATGTCATATGACGCCCTTTAGGTAATGTGTGAAATACAGTGCTTAATTGAATTGTCTTGGATAACAAATTTCTTGCCATCGTAATTTTGAATAGAGATATGATGCTTCCTCCACCTGCCTCGAGTTTTTCCTTACTTATTGGATATTCATTATATTCGTCAACATATTTGTCATGTCGACATTCCTCAGAAGATTTCCATATGACAATAGATTTCTCCTCGCCATGTACAATTTTATTTTCATGCACCTTTCCTACATGCTTCTCAATTGTATCTAACTTCAACTGAAATGTCATTGGCATGCCATGTTTCCAACTACATATATTACATCTAACTTTTGGTTTCTCTTTCTCATTTTTTGGAGGTATTGGTTCAATAAATGAAAATTTTGATACCCAATTTGGTTGGAAGCCTCTCCCTATGTCCCATTGGCCCTATTGTCTTTTCCGTGAATTGGTTGTGTTTTTTTCCAATGAAATATTTTCGACATTTGTACTGCCAATTTCTGGTGAAAATGCATTTATCTCACTTTGATCACTAGAGAAACATATTTCTTTATCTGTTATTTGGATATTAGATGCATTGTCACAAGAGTTGACATCTCTTTCAGTGATAGGTTGCTCAAAAGAGCTCGAAGCATGAAGAGAATGTGGATCTTTGGATTGAGGTCTTTGAAAGTATGATGATATATCATTTTATCTTGATCTTTTCTTCCCACAATCGATGTTTGACATCTGAATAAACCTAAACAACAATGGTTTTTTTTTTTTTGTTTTAGGAAAGAAGACGATGACGACAACAGTTTAACCACACCACTAACGACGAACGCAAGCACGTAGTCCAGACAACAAGAAACTATGACACCACGGACCGGCATAAGAGAAACTGGGAGAGACATGCGTAGGACAACAAGGAGGAACGATTACCCACCCGACACAAACAAGACACACCTACAAGCTTAAGGGGCGACATATGACACATAAAAATTAAATAACGGAAAAATAAAATCAACAGAAAAATAAAATCAAAAAGTCCCTGTCAAATTTCTACCCTACTAACCTTACGACTAATAAGTGGTGGTTGGTTAACGGTTAAGATTGTAATATTTATTGTTGTGCTTAATGACATTTTTGTAGATGAGTATGAGGGAGATGTTTCTTCCAAGATCAAGATAAAGTTGACAAGTGACATTTAAAAATATATAAAATATATATTCCATATAATATCATTAAAAATAAAAAAAATTATTTAACAACTAATAATTAATAATTATGAGAACAAATTTTAATGAGAGCTTCAAATGTTATAGCAGTATTAATAAACAATTTAAATAAAAAAATGAAAAATTTAAATATCAATAAAGTTTTAATTTCATAAATATCAAAAGCATATTCACTCATAATTAAATAAATATTATGAGTCAATAATAAAATGGGAAATCGACAGTTGCTTGAATGACGAGAAAAGTTAACTTTGTCATTCAATCACTCCCAATAATTTATATAAAAATAGTATCACGCTTGTCACATATTACCTCCCTTGTATTATAAACCTACTATTAAATCAATTATTTGTAATATAAAACTACTGTTCAAAGAACATTGAGCATCCAAGATTGCATCAACACCGTAAAATACATTTCAATTTGAAGGAGAAATAAAAAAAAAAAATACGAAACTGCAGAAGGATCAGCTAGTGGTCATTCAACAGCAAAAACGCGCTCCACTTTTATGGCAATTTCGTGTCTGTTCAACAACACTCAGTCAATCATTTAAGGCGACTCGTGGTCTTTAAAGCTGCAACACAGTCATCTGAATGGAAATTCGTGGTAATTAAAATATGTGCAACAGTATTGAAATAAAATCTGTGTACAGTAAAAATAAGAATAATAAATAGTGAGTATGCAAATATGTTGGGGTCCCATCGACAGAAATGCATCTAAATCCAAAATCCGACCTGTCAATTTCGAGCATGAATAAAGGAAAATCGCAGTCAAGGAAAGGTAGATTCGCCTTCGGAAACAGGTTAATTTGTAATGGAAAATTTTCGTTGGCCTGGTGTAGAAAAACGCAGGCCCAACTGGTCAACAAGAAATGGAGCATGTTACTAACCAGAGAGTCGGACTTCTATGATGCATACAAGGCAAATAAATTTTGCTGAAAAGAGACTTCTAGATGTCCATCTACTCTTAAATGTTTGAAATCGATTGATTGTACCATCTTACTCACTATTTATAATCAAAAACATGTTGCAGTACAATGAACCTTTGTCCAGAAAATCAATCCGCCCAAATATGTGAACAGAGAAGGCAAGGGATCCCGGAGAAGTTTGTCATCATCGCCAGATTTTAAAGCATCGAGTCAACACTTGATTACTTAGGATATGGTCACGGGTCGAGGATTGTTTCTTATTTTAAAACAAATTTAGCAGTCCTGGAGCCCATAAAAAACCACAGAAATTTGTTGGTAGCAAAAGTCAAACAAGAGCACATAACCATCACACGGGTGCAACATGGAATCTGGCATTCTCACACTCTTGGAAGCTGGTGTCTAGCTGCAAGCTTATGCAAGAAATGAGGTTTCATTGCAACTGATTATAATTTAAGATGGGTTAATTCCCTCACACACGCTGTTAAACAAAACTGAGTCAAGCGAAGGCTGTCAATGAAATGGACATCGCAGACTAACATCGTCTTCATAAATTTGGGGTGCAGAGGTATGGAAAATGGATGCAGGGAAATGGCCATGAAAGCCACACAGGGTTATGCTACGATGGAGGTATCTCACACGGAGCTAAATTGACCATCAATACACAACACAGAGTTAATTTAATCAAGAGTATAAAATGCACAGTTAAAATTTATCCATCAATACAAAAAAAACGCAGAGTTATAATTATGGAACTTGGAACGATAACAAGAACGGATTTACTCAACATAATAAGGTGCAAGACTACATGCTACCTGGAACATTCAACAAGGGTAGATGACTGGCAAGAACCTCCTTCGCTCCTCATCCATGCACAAAAAAAATAGGGTTTTGAGATCCATAGTTCTAGTAATGTCGAAGCGACGACCATAGATCAGGCTCCTAGCCAACTGTTCAGGCGAGGACAGATGAGCTAAGGACGGAAGGAAAAACAAAATAAACCGCAATCATCGCGATCAATAAACCACAGGATGGTCAAGACATGTAGGGATCGAACGCCATGGAAATCAATCAACATCAAGCTAAAGCTATGGGGAAATTTCAGTTATCAACTAGAATGCTAAGACTATCATATTATTTACTTAATTAAGCATACTGAAATCATAATTCATACTAACAATCTAGCCGCAGAAATAAAGGAAGTGTATTGTTGCCCAATCGCCCGCCCTAAGTTGATGTTCCGTGCCGCTTGCCGACCGATGAGACTTCGCCGGTACCTTCCAGCCAATGCTAGGGGTACTTTTCTTCCCCCCTTAGCCCCCCAAGCCGCAAAGGGGCCACAAACACTAATCAAAGAATCAACTAGCTCCTATCTAGCCTCGCAAGGCCGTGCTACCGCTCCTCACTGAGCTGGATATCCCAACTCCCACAAGCTAAGTCAGTCAAGTATAAATTTATGTAGGGTAACATTACGAAAACATAAGAGATCCATCCTCCTCCTCCTCCCTCCTTTATATAGATTTTCTAAGTCAAAAACTTTCCCGAAACCCCTTTTAATTTATTTTTAAATAATTTAATTCATAATAATCCTCCTCGTACATGTGTCACCCATCCCCTTCATTGCACCATAGTTTAAATTCTTTAATTAATTAATTACCCCTATTTCCCTCACGCACCTAAAATCATTCCTAGAATCTCTCCTAGGTGCCCCCATATTCCCTTACAAGTTTTAATGACTTTCCCACTTACTAATTTACTAGTTGAGTTAATTTATAAAGTTCTTAAATGCTAGATACCTTACTAAGTTAAACTTTTGATTTTTCCTTGTGTTTCCCCTTTCTTTTTATGTTTCCCTCATTTTCCTAGTTTCCTAATTTTTTTTAGATTTTCCTCTTTCCCATTTCATTTAGAACTCAAATTGGCAGGTGTAGAAATTATCTTTTTCCTTTTTTTTCCTTTTTAATTTTAAATTATCATAATATAATAAAGAAATTATTTCCCCTTTTTAAATAATAATTTTAAATTAGCATAATATAATAAAACAATTATTTCCCTTTTTAAATTTTATTCCAACATATTTTTTGAATCAATTTAATTGCTTACACCCTTCTTGTCAAAAGATTAATGAAGATTATCATTATTATTTATTTTGTTTTTGTATTATTATTTTTTTAAATAGATAAATATTTTATCACAAGTATAATTTAGACCTAAACTTTATCTTCCTAGGCGGGGCGACATTTTATTAGGGAAAAAGTTTTAAATCTTCCTTAACATGTTATTCATCCTAAAGCCATCTAGGTTCATCCAATTATTAAATAACAACGCGATGTTACCTTCAGGATGCACTAGGTGCTCCAAGGGTGCCACTCGGCTCTTTATGTTTCTCCTATGCGACGTGCCCTTTAGGGTGAACTACGTGCTCCAAGGGTGCCAGTCACCTCTTTCCATTTTTCTTGCGTGACATGCCCTTCAGGGCGCACCATGTGCTCCAAGGGTGCCACTCTCCTCTTTACTGACTTGGTAGACATAAAAAACCCTTGGAGTCAATACTATTCCAGGTGATCTTGTGGGAGACTAAGGGCCTTTAAAGAATAAGGCCTCTGTATTATTGCGCGCCCCTTAGAATCATCGTGAGAAACTGTCACAGTCTACCCTACATTTCGAGCCACAATGGGAGTGCGAGTAGGCTCTGGTAGGGCTATTATCCACACCTCTCCCTCAACATCTATGGTAGTCTTGTGTGACCCCTCTACTCCACATGTGAGTGTGGTCAACAAGTTATTGTCAGCCTACATCATCAATGAATCATGTCAGAAATATATCCATAAACATATCATCTGATCAAATGCACTAATATCACATATAAAACAATCAAACCCCAATAGTTCACTCCCTGACTCGATCTGGAGTCCAAGGGGTTCCATCGATGCCTCTTCATCATCGAGGTCCAAAATCCTACACACTCAGTAAAACCAAGTCAATATCACCTATCTAAGTGAATGCAAAAAAACAACATGTCATCAACCCATACCGCCTCATAATCAAAATCAAATGTTTAATAGTATTATAATCTGGATCACTTGTGAGCAAGTGTCCTCAAAGAATAAGTTTACTCAGTGTGCACAAGAGAGAGATGTTATATAAAACCCCTCTTAGTATAAACTTAGTCCCGAAGTTTCACATTATAAGTGCCGAAATAATGTGTATCACTGTATCATAAGTCTATCTATCAAACAAAAATGGAAATTGTTGACTCATATCATATGCATCCTCCCAGGTCGCCGAATGTGGACTATAACTGTCCCACTAGACCTTGTCCTGCTCTACTATTCGATGCCATAGCTATCGAACGCGATGATCCAAGATGCGGATCGGATCAGTCGTGAGAGCCTCCTCATATGATACCTTGAAAGAACTCATGTCAATAACATGTGTAGGATCACTAATATAATGTCTCAAAACAGATACAAGAAAAACATCGTGCATATGCCACAAAGAATCAGGAAAGTCTAGTTGATAGGCCACAAGCCCCTTTCTCTCCACAATCTCAAAAGGTCCCATGAACCAAAGAGAGATTTTAGATCCCTTTCCAAAATTGATCGAACTCTTATGTAGTTTTACCCGCAAGAAGACTCAATCACCAACCTTGTAACTATCGTCGACACAGTGGGCATCGACATGACTCTTTTGTCAATCCTATGCTTCTTTAATCCTTTGTCTTATTGTTTTTATTTTCTCTTCCATTTCTTGGATCACTTATGTTCCCACCCAGACCCTATCCTCAAGTCGATCCCAACTCAAAGGTGTTTGACACGGTCACCCGTAAATAAACTCGAAAGGCTCCATCTTAATGGTGCTTTGGTAACTGTTGTTATAAGAAAATTATACCAATGGAAATAATTCCTCCCAATGCTTTTGTTGGTCCATCACATACATGTTCAACATGTCCTCCAAGGTCTGGTTTGTTCGTTCGGTGTGCCCATCAGTCTCTGGGTGATACGCAGTACTGAATTTAAGTTGGGTTCCCAAGGCTTCTTGGAAACTCGTCCAAAATCGTCCAGTAAACACCGATCCTCAATTGGATATAATCCTCTTAGGCATGCCATGCAACCTGACAATCTCACTGATGAAAACTCTACCTATGTCACGTGCTTGATACATCATACACACAGGAATAAAGTGAGTACTCTTTGTCAAAGTGTCTACTACTACGAAAATCGAGTCATGTCTCCTTGCCGATAGTGGAAATCGAACAATAAAATCCATTGAAATAACCTTCCATTTCGATTCCAGAATAGCGTGTGGCTGTAGTAATCCTGTTGGGTGTCTATGTACAGCCTTTACCTGCTGACATTATAGACATCTGGCCACATAGTAGACTATTTAAATGCCTTCATTCCCTTCCAGAAGAATAAGCGTTTAAGGTCTGCCCTCATCTTCGTGACTCTCAGCTGAGCCATATATACCTCTCTATGAGCCTCTCTTAGGATCAAGCTCCTCAACTCGTCATTCGGTGGTCTGTAAATCCGATTTTTAAACCTCAATAATCCATCATTGTCAAACGTAAATCCAAATTTTAAACCTCGATAATCCATCGTCGTCAAACATAAATCCTTCAAATATTGGTACCATCATTGCGTTTTGTCGGATAAAAACCTCAACCTCTTTGTACCTGTCATCGTCACGCTGTAAAGTTAGAATCTTTTTACGTAGATTCGTTTGAAGAGGAAACACCGAAAATATGTGTGGTCTCTGACTCAATGCATTTGCCACTCAGTTTAATGTTCCTTTATGTAAGTAATATCAAAGTCGCACTCGCTAAGCAGTTCCGACCAACGTCATTGTCACACGTTTAGGTCACTTTGCATAAAGATGTGTTGTAGTCAACAGTGGTATGTCTTTATTTCAAATTTTCATCCAGCAAGGTAGTGTCTCCAAACCTTCAAGGCATATATGATGGCTGACAAATCCAAATCGTGCATCACGTAGTTCTCCTCATGCCTTCTCAGTTTCCTCGCGATGTAAGCGATCACTCGTCCGTCTTTCATTAAGACTCCGCCTAAGACTTCCTTGGATGCATCAATGCATACCAAGAAGTCTGCATCCATGTCAGGGACCTTTAGTATTGATGTTGTTTTCAATAGCTCCTTGAGCCTATGAAATGCTTCCATGCATTTCTCGGTCCAAACAAACGTCTTGTTCTTCTTCCGCAATTCCGTGATCGAATTTTCTATCTTCAAAAATTCCTCGACAAACCGTCGATAGTATCCTACTAAACCCATGAAGTTACGTACTTTTGGGACGTTCGTAGGCATAGGCCATTCCATAATAGCCTCAACATTTGTTGGATCCATGGTGATACCTTCACCGAAGATGACATGCCCTAAGTAGTGAATCTTTGATTGATAAAATGAGGATTTGTACAACTTCCCATACAATTTGTGCTCTCGCAGACACTATAGTACCAAGTTAAAGTTCTCCTCATGATCCTCCGTCATCCGAGAGTAAATCAAAATATCGTCAATGAATACTTGGACGAACTTGTCCAAGTACTCACGGAACACCCCATTCATCAAAATCATAAATACCCCTAGGGAGTTTGTCAGTCCAAACGGTAAAATAGTAGAATTGTAATGTCTAAACCTTGTCTTAAAGGTGGTCTTAGGGACATCATCCTCCTTGATTCGTAACTAGTGATACCCTGATCACAAATCGATGTTTGATAACACCATCACACCCTTCATCTGATCAAACAAATCATGTATCCTCGACAATGAATACTATTTCTTGATCATTGCTTTGTTCAATTGATGGTAGTCAATGCAGAGCCTCCATGACCCATCCTTATTTCGTATGAAAATAATAGGCGCACCCCATGGTGACACACTTGGACGTATTAGTCCCAGGTCTAGCAATTCCTTCAGTTACATTCTCAACTCCTGTAACTTTGGGGTCGACATTCTATAAGGCGTTATTTCTATCAGTTCAGTCCCCGGTTTTAGGTCTATAGTAAACTCCAATTTTCTCTCCGACGACATCCTAGGTAACTCCTCTAGGAAGACGTCTGCAAACTCTCTCACCACAAGAAGGTGTTCTAGACCTTCCACTACTCCCTTCTCATTTAACGTAAGGATAGCATAAAGCTTACATCCCTTGTGCATGCTCTTCTGTATCTACAAAGAAGAGATGAACCTCACAGAAAATCCATGGTTTTTTCCTACAATCACACGTCTTTGCCCCTCATCATCGACCAAGCTGAATCATTCATCTTGCAGCTGAGTATCACCTCATGTGATTCTAACCAACCCATACTGATCACGACGTCATAAGATCCTAATATCGTGATGTACAGGTTGGCCCTGGTGAAAAACTATCCCAGATAAAAGATACAACCCTTAACCTTTCCTCCAACCTTCAGTTTAGCTCCTGAAGCCATCTCTACGAAGCTAAACTTGTCGTGTTCGACTGCCTTTACCTTAATCCTTTTTAGCACTGCATTAAAAATGAATCTTTTGGCAGCACTGGGATCTATAAAAATATTAAGGGTCTGGTTAGCGACAATACCCGATGTCTCGAGCACAATTGACTGGTACTCTGCTTGGCAGTTATTCACCGCTGCATGAATCTAAGGGGCCTTGCCCAACTCTCCCACGGTAGTGGGTCCAACTGATCCATATTCTCTAGTCCTCTCTACTAGGCAGTTATGTTGGTAGTGTAGCTCCCCACACATCCAACACCCCTTCTTTGACCTAGTACTCCTGGTACCCGAAGTAGAAGATGGCAGCCCCCGAACTAGAATCCTAGTCTGTTCTGTTGAACATGCCTAAACTGCTACTGCTGCGGTTAATGCTGCTATTGATGTTGTGGTCCCCAATAAGGTGTCCCCTGATGAGGCGCTAGTCGTCGAGGTGTAGTGGAAGTGGATCCCCTCTGGAAGCCACGATATCCTGGCGTATGTCTAGCTAGTGTCTGATGCCATCGCGCACCAGATGACACCTTCCCTAGTGATCTCACTGGAGTCATGCTCTGACCCCCATTG
This sequence comes from Picea engelmannii, assembly GCA_009831015.1. Classification (NCBI taxonomy): domain Eukaryota; kingdom Viridiplantae; phylum Streptophyta; class Pinopsida; order Pinales; family Pinaceae; genus Picea; species Picea engelmannii. Next base: position 3,428 of record ML818951.1, on the reverse strand, counting down.
ATAAGCTCCTCCTCTGCTATGAGGGCCTTCTGGACAACATCATGCAAGGTTTGAGGCATCAAAATCCTAACCTTCGTACATATGCTGCCATTAAGGCCAAACATGAACCTGTTGACCTTAAGTTTCTTAGTATTAAGATGTGGAGCATACCGAAGAAGCTCCATAAAATGGTCCTATTACTCAGACACTGTACAGTCACTCTATCATAAGGCGTTGAACTCATTGAGCTGACACTCAATGTATTCCTCTAATATGTACCTCTCTCAGAAATGTTGCTTGAACACTTCCCATGAAACTTCTTCGAAGACCATGTTCATATTTGGTAGGAACGTCTTCCACCATAGAAGAGCACTCCCCTTCAGTTGAAAGACCACCATGTATACCTTCATGTTGGAGGTATAGTCATGAAGTGAAAAGCACATCGCCATATTCTCTAACCATGCCCTAGTGGCTGCACCGTCTGAGGCACCAAAGAAATTAATAAATTTGAACTTCTCGAGCTCACGGTGAATGCCACCAGTACCGATCGGAGCATGCGGTGGACCCTCAGGGGGTGCTAGCACTCTGGCCTCATCTCTGTCTAAACGGATGATCAATGCCACATACATGTGCTAAAAAGATCTCATCATTCCAACCACATCACCCACCGTTCTCTTCTCCTGCCCGACAACCTCTATGTCTCCCTAGGGGTTGGACCCCTTAGGTGTGGATGCTACTGGAGGCATCGCCCCTCCTCCCCTAGCACCCTGTCATATGCCTCCGCGATGTCATCTAACCATGATTACCTACACAGATAAAAATCAACTCAATTAGAAAATTATAATAAAATATCATAACAACGAAATCTGTAGTGATCCCAAGTCGCAGGTTGAACCTTGCTCTGATACCAAATGTGAAGACCCCTCCCCTACAATTACAATAGAAACAATAATGCAAATTTTTTTGTTTTAGGAACGAAGGCGACGACGACAACATTTTAACCACCCCACTGATGACGAACGCAAGAACATAGTCAAGGAAATAGGGAACTATAACACCACACACTGACACAAGAGCAAATGGGTGAGACATGTGTAGGACAACGAGGAATGACTACCCGTTCGATGCAAACAAGACATGCATACAATCTTAAGGCGCGACATATGACACAAAAAAATTAAATGACGAAAAAATAAAAACAAAAAGTGCCTGTCAAATTTCTACCCTGCTGACCTTATGACAAATAAGTTGTGGTTGGTTAATGGTTAAGATTGTAATATTTATTGTTGTGCTTAATGGTATTTTTGTAGATGATTATGAGGCATATGTTTCTTCCAAGATCCACATGAAGTTGACAAGTGACATTTAAAAATATATAAAAATATATATTCCATATAATATCATTAAAAATAAATAAAATATTCAGCATCTAATAATTATGACAACCCCGGATGGGGTGCCATGAAGAAAGGGAAGGACACGTGGAACAGAGCCGGGTGGTGCCATAAATGACAGCCACCATCTCTCATCTCCTCGTCATTTATGATGGGATTAAACCCAGGCAGCCATTACCACATGACGAGGCCTCTCACTTGTGCGAGGAGGATGATCACCCAACGCATTAGCACCACAACCTTAATGGCCACAACTTCTATATCCATCCTTATCAACAACCTTGGAGGCTTTGTAATTCATTTGTAGGTTGCAGAGCTGAAGGCTGAACCTTTGATAATTAGTAACAACGACACCCTCTCAGCTAGCATTTTGACAACAACTTTGCTTCTAAGCATGCCAAGAGTAAGGGGACGGCCTCGCAAAGACGCAACTTGGTATGCGGCCAACTCATGAAGAAAGAGACATAAGAACTTTGAAAGAGCACTGGCTCTAGCTAGTAGAAGGAGATCCAAGAAATCTAGAAGAATTGGAATGCCTCCCATGGTGTACGTTGAGGAGATCACTCTGAATGATTCTATCCAGGACTATTTCAAGAATCTCCTCTTCACGGTCCCAGACAATTGGAATCCCTCTGCTTGTTTCAGAGAGGATGCCATCACCCCTACTCCAAGAACATCACACAGGCATAGGGACATGCCAGATGAGGAATTTACACCTTACTTCATGGAGGAAGAAATACTGGAATAAATAAAAGGAAACATCCCCATCAACGAACCTCGTCAGAAAATGGTGCAAAAGGATAGGCAGAGAGAGCACCAGGATGAGGTCGGAAGACGGCTAGAAGCTCCCCTCTTCTCCACTACACAAAACTTGCAGGACCAACCACCACTTCTTCACCTGGAGCACCTGGAATTAATCTTCGCATACACAGCATGGTGGATGACCAGATTTTCAAAGCTATTCGAATCAACCAATGCCTAGATATGATTTACGCTTCCCACTCCAGCACCAATCCAAGACATCAATACCCCACCTTCGCACAGGTCTACGCAATTCCGGTAAGAAGCGACAAGAATGAAGACAATTACAAGGACACCGGCTAAAAGGTTTTCCTGTATGCTCCTAGTTAGGAATTTTTTTCTATTGTTAGCTTATGGAATTGATAGCAGTAGCATAGTGAAGTATAGACACATTCTGAATATGGCCATGCATCATGGTTTCCCTCGGGCAGGATGGCAGCCTGAAATTTTAAGTTTGACAAGTGGCATGAATTGGCCAGCTGTCTCGGTTTCCTTTCCAGGAGGGACAACTGGCACTTCAACAGTGCTCTGTAATTTTTCAATCGTAATATAACAGGATCTTCTTTTTTACTTAAAAAAAAAATTATGACAACAAATTTTACTGAGAGTTTTAAATGTTATATTAGTATTAATAACAAATTTAAATTTAAATGAATTAATTTAAATTTAAATGAATTAGTTTAAATTTAAATGAAAATTTTAAACATTAATAAAGTTTTAATTTGATAAATCTCAAAATCATATTCAGTCATAATTAAATAAATATTATGAGTCAATAATAAAATGGGAAATCGAGAATTTCTTGAATGAGGAGAAAAGTTGACTATATCATTCAATCACTCCCAATAATTTATATAAAAATAGTATCATGCTTGTCACCTGTTACCTCCCTGGTATTATAAACCTACTGTTAAATCAATTGTTTTTATTATAACACTACTATTCAAAGAACATTGAGCATCCAAGATTGCACAAATACGTAAAAGGCATTTCAATTTGAAGGAGAAATTAAAAAAACAATATGAAACTGCAGAAGGATCATCTTGTGGTCATTCAACAGCCAAAACACAGTCAACGTTTATGTAAATGTGTGTCCTCTTAATAGCAACAGTCAGTCAATCATTTAAGGAGACTTGTGGTCTTTAAAGATGCAACACAATCATCTTAATGACAATTCGTGGTAATTAAAATATGTGCAACAGTAATCAAATAAATATGTGTACAGTAAAAATTAGAATAATAAATAGTCAGTAT
>ML818950.1:64255-89077 GCA_009831015.1 Picea engelmannii | reverse complement strand
ACTTAGCAAAAGAAGATATAAACACATCCAGACAAGCACAAAGCAAAACAACACAGTGTTTATGTGGTTCACCCCCACCCTGGGGCTACGTCCACCAACTCTTCTTCTTTATTATCTTCAGTCAATCGGTTACAAGCATAGAGCCATCAAAACCATACTCCACATAGGACAAAAGATCTGTGCAGCTCGTTAGATCCTTCTTCCTTGCGTTACAACACAAAGCCTTCCATCATTTGTTACAACCAATTGCACTTAGCTCTAAAAGTCTCTCATAGTCATGCATAGAGCACTTACAAAACCATACTTGCACTTAGCATGCATCACATAAATGTATATTCAACTACTTCTTACATTTCCTAGCCTTCTATTTATACATTACAAAATATTCCTAAGCATGGGTAAACCCATGGGCCGACATCCCAATCCCGTTACATAATCCCAAAAACCCAAAAAGGACCCAAAAGTGGCCCAAGATCCCTTGATCTCTGCTTCGTCTTGGGCTCCTCCTTCAATAGGCTGTCAAAGTCCCAAAATAGGTCAATATGACCAAGAATCTCCCAAAACTTGGTCAAGGGACAACAATGTACATTCTCCTTCATGTCCAAATATCTTCATCAATCTTGCGGTCCAAAACCAATGACTAGGGTTGACATCAATGGCAACAACCAATCTTCCAAAATTCACATGGTTTAAAATTTTTGGGTCACCACTGTCAATTTTCACATACAACTCTACGTGACTAATTTCAGATCTAAAAATTGCTTCCTAGTGATCTAACAGTAAAACCATAGATATTATCATTGAACAACTTTACACTGAAATTATTGACTGAAAATACATGCAACGAAAACACACAGATAAGAGATGAATCATCAATACACACGAGACACAATTTCAATTATGTAATCTAGTTATCATAAAAAATATTGAGGGTAAAACCAACCCTCCTAGCCAATACAATATCATCAAAATCTGAGGACAACCTTGTACTCCAAAGTCACCAAAATTGAGAACAACCTTGTTCTCCAATAACCATACAATTCAAAAAACTAAACCTCAGCAATATCCCTAGGAATCTCCTCTGCAAACGAATTTGTTGTAGACCACCTATATGACCCGATGACGTCACCTGTTAGCCTGTACGAATCTGTACCTATCTAGAAACTTAGATACGTGATTCGCCTTACTGACAACCTGCATACATAAGTTGTTTTATCTCCTGTGTTGTACTATGTTGTCATTGATGTCAAAGGGTTGATGTCAAGTGGTGTCATAGTGTTGTGTTGTCATTAATGCCAAGGCTGATATGAAAGGAAGTTGTATCATTGATGTCATGTCATAGAAATTGTATTATTGATGTCATGTCATGGTTGATAGGAAGTAGTTGTATCATTGATGTAATGTAATGGTTGATAGGAAGTACCAAATGGATGAACTTCAAAGTGGTCCCATTATGGTGAAATCCCTCACAGGAAGATGCTCTTAGATATAGTTCTCAAAGTGCCCCCCTAATGATGAAATCCATCACGAGAATATTCTTTGTGAAGTCCAAATGGTTAAGTGGTTGAGTAGCCCCAAAAATGTTGTTAGGGAACCCACAAATGGTTTGGTTAGGGAGCCCAAGTTTGATTGAGGAATAATGTAATGAAGATCAATGAATTTTCAAGTGAGACCAACTTAGATGGATAATACATGTCGTGTCGTTTCGAATTATATATGGTACGCCATGTGGATCCTAACGATTAGGGAGATATGGCCTTGTGAAGTTGGAGAAACCTCATGAGTTATATAGAAGCCCCTAGAAGGTCAAAGAAGTCAAGAAGGTCAAACAAGTCCAATTATTTTAGAAGCTCCTAGAAGAAGTTGACTAGTCAAAGTGAGTGAAACTAGGAGTTAATCATGGGTTAAGTTGTTGCAAAAAGAAAATAGTTAAAACTAAATTAGTTGCAACTAGAAGTGGTGAATTCACTATTTGTGGATAAAGTGGTTGTAAGTGGACAAAGTGGTTAGAAGTGGGTTAGCCCTAAGAGAAGGAAGTTGGTTATAAGATAACCCCTAGAGGAAGCTACTTGGAGAGTATAAATAAGAGAGCAAGGGTTTCTTACGAGGAAGACCTTTTGAAAATATTGAATATCTATTATTTGGTGAAAATTTTATTGCAGGTACTCATTGATACATCTGAAGGTATGCAAGCCTGAGGTAGCAAAGGAGAAGTGACGGTGAAGTTTTCAGAAAACCCTTGTTTTCTAAAGTTGTACGCGGGTTGTAGAAGGCCAGGTTGCGTACATATGCAGACCATAGAAGGCCAAGTAGCATACGTACACAGGCTGCAGTGGAGGAAGGCACATGTATACACAGGCTGTAGTGGAGAAGGTCGTGAACAAGTGAAAAAGTCATGAAGACTTGAGATGATGTTGGTTCTAGGTCCCTGAGTCTGAAGCAAGCTCCTAGATCAACATTCTACAAGTTCAGATATTTTGGTATGGTTACATGGTTGTTTTTTTAATGACCACTTATGCTTATGTTATGGTGAATGCTTGAAGCATTCTTGGTATGACTGTTGTGAGATCTAGATATGGTATATGTTGGATGGTTGTTTGAGTGAGAAACACTCTCATGTATGGTACAATTCTGATATGGTTCTTATATCTCACACCTTTCTGCTACTTGTACTTGGTTGAGGGAGATGTACGATGATGTATGCATGGAACATGATTGTTGCAGTGACAAGTTGGATGCAATGACATGTTACAGGTGGATGTGATAGAGGCAACAAAGTCTTAGAGTTGCAGAAGAATGGATGCCCTAGTTTTTTGAAGGTGTACGCAGACAGATAGTGGAGAAGGCGCGTACATATGCGTGCTGCAGTATAGACATGTCATGTACATATGCATGCTGTAGTATAGACAGGTCACGTATCTGTTGACATATTATTTTTTTGTCTACAAGTTGGGTCTTGTACTTGAGGGTTGGCTTCCTCACATCTTAGTTGGTGCTGAGATCTGCAAGTTGGGTCTTGTATTGAGAGTTGGTGCTATTTTAGAATTGATGTTCCTTTTCATTTGGTGCTGATAAATCCTAGGGATTGTAGTCTCATATAACACATAATACAAAAGGTTACACATATATCTGGTGTTCTTTGTGTTCTTTATGATGATGGTTTATTGTTCCCTATCATTAATGAATATTGTTGAAAGAAGTGTATAAAGATCCCTACATTGATTCACCCCCCGCCTCTCAGTGTGGTCGGTGTGTCCAACAATTGGTATCTGAGCAGTCCTTCATCATAATCCTTACAATCTTGAAGGAGATCCATGGACACATAAATTGATGAACATGCAATGGAAGTTCCTTCCTTTGATGAGACATATTACTTAGCATGGAGAATAAGAATAAAAGTTTATTTGAAGTCAAAAGGAGCATGTGTTTGGGATACAGTTGTTGGTGGATCAGTTCCCTCAAAGAAACAATCCAAATATGCAGCCCAAAAGGAAGCAAAGAAGAAAAATGAAGTGGCATTCAAGACTATATGCAATGGAATCGCAGGTTCTATAAAATAAAGCATACGACATTGTACCTCTTCCAAGGACCTATGGATGAAGCTAGAGAAGTCATATAAAGACTCAATCATCAATGAAGGTAAAGAATCTCCAAAATATTTTGATTGTAATGATTCTAAATGTAATGATGTTTAATGTTCTCTTGCAAATAAAGAAGAATATCTAGCTATATTAGAAGAATATTGTGTAAAAACAACTAACAATTATCTTATAGATGAAGAGGAAGATTTGTTGAAGCTGAAAGATAAATTTACATATGGTTTAGAAGAAGTTAGTGAGGAAATAAGAGATGATTCAGATGATTTTGAGGATATTGAAAAAATCACTAAGGAATCCCTAGATAAGTACCAAAGGTGTACCATGGCACTAAGACAAATGCTCAAGAAACAAGAAGAAGAGATCAAGAGACTAAAGACTGATAAAATCAAGCAGAAGAAAAGAAGAAGGTGGATAATGAGCTTAGAAAAATCCTTGAAGAGCTTAAAGAAACAAGAGAAGCCAACGTCAATCTAAGGACCCAACTTGAAGAAGCTAAAAGGATAGAAGAACTATTGAAAAATCAAGTAAATGAAAAGAAAGAATCATGCCATAAGCTGGAAGCAAAAGTTGTTGATCTCATAAGGAAAGCAGAGAAGTCAAATACTCATATCAAGTTCATGAAAAACTCAACAATCTTGGATAGTCAAAGATCACCTAATGATAAATTCGGTCTTGGATACAACAAGGAAGCAACACACTCTGAAGCTAACACTTCTAAGAAGCATGATGTAAGTCCTTCATTTTCAAAAGGTGTAAGTAAAGCCGCAAGTCAAGCATCTTCACAAAGTAAGGAAACCTTCAGAAGAACAAAGAAAGGAAGACATCAACAATCCATTCCTACACCTTAAAGAAAATTCAAAAGAGAGACACCTTCAAGGTTGACACCAAATCACAGGTATGGAAATGTTTTTCATGGTCATTGCTTCTCATTTAATGAATATGGTCACAAAGCTTTGTATTCTAGACATTATGCAAGGAAAGATGTTGGATGATTCAATGACATCTTAAGATGTTGGAGATGTAATCAAGTGGGACACATTGCTGCACATTGTCACACCATGAGATGTTACAACTGTAGTGGGTTTGGCCACAAATCTCAGGATTGCTGGAATTCAAGGAGACAGTCAATGAGGAGTGCTTCATATAATATGACAAGAAGAGCACATGAAACTTGGAAGGAAGATAATGTTGAAAGGATGGAAGCTCAGAGTAGAAGTGCCAAGAATCTAGGACACTCTCAGAAGTGGATGAAGAAGAATGAACATAATGGCAGTCATGAAGCAAGCTCAAGCTTAAGTATCTTCTGAGGCATACGCGGGTTCCTATGGGAATAGTCGCGTACATATGCGAGCTAGTGTATGGAAAGGTCACATACATACACGAGTTGGCTTATGAGCAGGTCTCTTACCTGAGGTGAAGTTTTGAAAAATGGGTGTACAAAAGGGTTGTAACATGGTTTGATGGTACAACATAGTTTATGCAGGGTCCGAGATGGTATATTTTAGGTTTTCATGCTTGTATGTGTGTTTGATGAATGTATGGTGATGATATATGGTTGAGTTTTGGAGCATATGCTTGTTGCCTATTTTGGATGCATGGTACTAACCCTAGTATGTGGATTGAATCATTTATGTTAAGATACAATGCTGGTCATGTTATGCAATTTATTAGTGAGGTTATGGAACCTTGTTTATGAAGTACATCATGGGCGATGTGATACTAACTAGAGACATATTCTTGATCTATTGAGGCATGTTCTTATAGTGAATGTTTTTTAGGCAGATCTGTTGTAGTACATGGATGGTACATATGTGAGCTCTATTGATATATCTTGAGATGTATAGTGAGAAGCATTTGTTTGGTAATCTTGGTTCATGCTTGAAGATACATATTGGGACATATTGTTGGTGAAGTTTTGACACATGGAGTGATGTACTGTTAGAGGCCTACTTGTTGAATATATTGGCATTTGGTTGATGTACATGTTGGATACATGTTTGAGACACTTAGTTGATGAGTGGCATATATGGTGTGTGTTGATTGAGGCCTACTTGTTAAGATACATTGCTGGTGTATATCTTGGATACATTGGCACATGGTTTATGGTAGTTGGTTGAGGCATATCATGAGTGATATGACACTTGGATGAGGTACATGGTTGACATGTTGTATAGTTGATGATGTTATTGGTTTTGGTACATTTGTATGAGGCACTTGTTGGTGATCTATATATATGCTTGATACACATTTGGCACATATTCTTGGCATATGGTTGAGATACATTTCATGGTATATGATGTACGATATATGGTTGATGTGCATGATTGGCACATGTTATGGTGATGTTGGTACATCTTGATGAAATCATAGCTTGATCTATAGTTGATGAATGAATTGTACATACTTGATACATTGTTAGAGGCACTTGCTAGCAGTGTTAGTGACACATGATTTATGGATGATGTGGCATATATCACTTGGTACATCATGTTCATGTTTGTGAGTAGTCTTGGTTGATGCACATCTTGGTGATGTGGTTGAGAGTTGTCTTGGTGATTGATATTGGTGAGTAGATCCATAGTTGATGAGATTGTTGTGACATGCTAGTTTGGTTCATGGTTAATGACCTAGTTGGTGATAAAGGTTTGGTGCATGGTTGATGCACTAGTTGGCGATACAGGTTTGGTGAATGGTACAGGTTGAGGTACAAATTTATGGACCATTCTATGATGAATGGACAGGTCCAAGAATCGTCAAAGGAATATTAGATCATGGTGCAATATTTTTGAGCAACGAAATCCACAACATAAGCATATTACAGTGCTAGCATATTGCTCACAGTGATTATCCAACATCTTGCAGAGAAGTCAGGGGGAGACATACCCATAGGGGGAGTTATTATTTTTCCCATGATTGGTTACATAGGTATGATTCCAGGAGGAGAGATGATAGAGATGATCATAGAGGGAGCATTGACAACCACACCATCAACATTGCATCATAGTGATATCCTTTGTCAAAGGGAGAGAGATTCATCATATACATGGAGATCAACCCTAAGGGACAATGCAGACAGGGGGAGCAACCTCATGGAAAATTCAGTAAGGGGGAGAAACCCCAAATGAGATATACCATTTTCCATTGATGTCAAAGGGGGAGAGATAGAAACATTGATGTGGAGAGATAGAAACATTAATGAGGAGCGATGACCACAGAGGGAGCATGAGCATTTCCATGTCTAAGTGGTGCCATCATTATTGCCATCAATGATTGATGTTGATGTCAATGTTGGTATTGACATCAATTCCAAAGGGATATATTGTTGTACTATTTTGTCATTTATTTCAAAGGATTGATGTCAAAGGGTTGATGTCAAGTGGTGTCATAGTGATGTGTTGTCATTAATGTCAAGGTTGATATAAAAGGAAGTTGTATCATTGATTTCATGTCATGGAAATTGTATTATTGATGTCATGTCATGGTTCTTAGGAAGTAGTTGTATCATTGATGTCATATAATGGTTGATAAGAAGTACCAAATGGATGAACTCCAAAGTGGTCCCCTTATGGTGAAATCCCTCATGAGAAGACACTCTTGGATATAGTTCTCAAAGTGGTCCCCTTATGGTGAAATCCCTCACGAGAAGATGCTTTGTGAATTCCAAATGGTTAAGTGGTTGAGTATCCCCAGGAGGTGTCGTTAGGGAACCCAAGTTTGATTGAGGAATAATGTAATGAAGATCAATGAATTTTCAAGTGAGACTGCCCTAGATGGATAATACATGTGTCATTTCTGGTGATATGTGGTATGCCACGTGGATCCTCACTGTTAGGGAGATATGGCCTTGTGAAGTTGGAGAACCCTCATGAGTTATCTAGAATCCCCTAGAAAGTCAAAGAAGTCAAGAAGGTCAAAGAAGTATAATTGTTCTAGAAGATCCTAGAAGAAGTTGACTAGTCAAAGTGAGTGAAACCAGGAGTTAATGATGGGTTAAGTTGTTGCAAAAAGAAAATAGTTAAAAATAAATTAGTTGCAACTAGAAGTGGTGAATTTAATATTTGTGGATAAAGTGGTTGTAAGTGGACAAAGTGGTTAGAAGTGGGTTATCCCTAAGAGAAGGAAGTTGGTTAGAAGATAACTCCTAAAGGAAGCTACTTGGAGAGTATAAATAAGAGAGCAAGAGTCTCTTATGAGGAAGAGTTTTTGAGCATATTGAATATCTATTATTTGGTGAAAAGTTTATTGCAAGTACTCATTAATACATCTGAAGGTACGAAATCCCAAGGTAGAAAAGGAGAAGGGACGATGAAAGTTTCAGAGTTGTAGAGTTTCAAAAACCCTAGTTTTCTGAATTTGTACGCGGGCTGTAGAAGACCAAATCATGTACATACGTGGGCCACAAAAGGCCAAGTCACATACATATGCAGGATGCAGTGGAGGAAGACACATGTATACATACGCTGTAGTGGAGAAGGTCACGAACATGTGAAATAGTCATGAAGACTCGAGATGATGTTGGTGCTAGGTCCTTGAAGTCTGAAGCAAGCTCCCAGATCAACATTCTACAAGTTCAAATCTTTTGGTATGGTTACATGGTTGTTTTTTTAATGATCACTTATTCTTATGTTATGGTGAATTCTTGAAGCATTCTTGGTATGGTTGTTGTTAGATCTGGATATGGTATATGTTGGCTGGTTGTTTGAGTGAGAAACACTCTCATGTATGGTACAATTCTGATATGGCTCTTATAACTCACACCTTTAAGCTATTTGTAGTTGGTTGAGGGAGTTGTATGATGATGTATTCATGGCACATGCTTGTTGCAGTGACATGCTACAGGTGGATGTGATAGAGGCAACACCATTTCAGAGTTATAGAAGAATGAATTGCCTAGTTTTATGAAGGTGTACGTAGGCAGACAATGGAGAAGGTCGCGTACATATTTGTGCTACAGTATAGATAGGTCACGTACATAGGCGTGCTATAGTATAGACATGTCACATATTTTTTGACAGATTAGTTTTTTGTCTACAAGCCGGGTCTTGTACTTGAGGGTTGGATTCCTCACATCTCAGTTGCTGCCGAGATCTGCAAGTTGTGTCTTGTATTGAGAGTTGGTGCTCTTTTGGAGTTGGTGCTCCTTTTCAGTTGGTGTTGATAAACCCCAGGGATTTTAGTCTCATATAACACATGATACAAAATCTTACACATATATCTAGTGTTCTTTGTGTTCTTTATGGTGAGGGTTTATTGTTCCCTATCATTGATGAATGTTGTTGATATATGCAAGTAGCTAATTGTGAATGAATAATGATGTTTGAAATGGTTGCTAACTAAAGTGTTGAAATAAGTGTGGTCGATGTGAAAAAGTCATGAAGACTTAAGATGATGTTGGTATGAGGTCCTTGAAGTCATGAAGCAAGATCCCAGATCAACATTCTATAAGTTCATATATTTTGGTATGGTTACATGGTTGTTTTTTTAATGATCACTTATGCTTATGTTATGGTGAATGCTTGAAGCATTCTTGGTATGGATGTTGTGATATGTGTATATGGTATATGTTGGATGGTTGTTTGAGTGGGAATAACTCTCATGTATGGTACATTTCTGATATGGCTCTTATAGCTCACACCTTTGAGCTACTTGTACTTGGTTGAGGGAGATGTATGATGATGTATGCATGGAACATGCTTGTTGCAGTGACAGGTTGGATGCAATGATAGGTTACAAGTGGATGTGACAAAGGAAACAAAGTTTCAGAGTTGTAGAAGAATGGATGCCCTAGTTTTCTGAAGGTGTATGCATGCAGACAATGGAGAAAGTTGTGTACATATGCATGCTGCAATATAGACAGGTCGCGTACATATGCATGTTGTAGTACAGATAGGTCGCATATCTATTGACATATTATTTTTCTATCTACAAGATGGGTCTTGTACTTGAGGATTAGATTCCTCAAATCTCAGTTGGTGCTGAGATCTGCATGCTGGGTCTTGTATTGAGAATTGGTGCTGATAACCCCAGGGATTGTAGTCTCATATAACACATAATACAAAAGCTTAAACATATATCTAGAGTTCTTTGTGTTCTTTATGGTGATGGTTTATTGTTCCCTATCATTGATGAATGTTGTTGATATATGCAAGTAGCTAATTGTGAATGAATAATGATGTTTGAAATGGTTGCTAACTAAAGTGTTGAAAGAAGTGTATAAAGAGCCCTACACTGATTCACCCCCCCTCTCAGTGTGGTCAGTGTGAAAAAGTCATGAAGACTTGAGATGATGTTGGTGCCAGGTCCCTGAAGTCATGAAGTGAGCTCCCGGATCAACATTCTACATGTTCAGATCTTTTGGTATGGTTACATGGTTGTTTTTTTAATGATCAATTATTCTTATGTTATGGTGTCTGCTTGAAGTATTCTTGGTATGGATGTTGTGAGATCTGGATATGGTATATGTTGGTTGGTTGTTTGAGTGAGCATCACTCTCATGTATGGTATAGTTATGATATGGCTCTTCTAGCTCACACCTTTGAGCTACTTGTACTTGGTTGAGGGATATGTATGATCATGTAAGCATGGAACAAGATTGTTGCAGTGACAAGTTGGATGTAATGACATGTTACAGGTGGTTGTGATAGAGGAAACAAATTTTTAGAGTTGCAAAAGAATGGATGCCCTAGTTTTCTGAAGGTGTATGCAGGCATAGATTGGAGAAGGTTGTGTACATACACATGCTGCGGTATAGATAGGTCACATACACATGCGTGCTACAGTATAGACAGGTCACGTATCTGTTGACATTTTTTTTCTTTTTCTACAAGATAGGTCTTGTACTTGAGGGTTGGATTCCTCACATCTTAGTTAGTGCTGAGATCTGCATGCTGGGTCTTGTATTGAGAGTTTGTGCTCCATTTTAGTTGGTGCTAATAAACCCCAAGGATTGTAGTCTCATGTAACACATAATACAAAAGCTTACACATATATCTGGTGTTCTTTGTGTTCTTTATGGTAATGGTTTAATGTTCCCTATAATTGATGAATGTTGTTGATATATTCAAGTAGCTAATTGTGAATGAACAATGATGTTTGAAATGGTTGCTAACTAAAGTGTTGAAAGAAGTGTATAAAGAGCCTTACACTGATTCACCCCCCCCTCTCAGTGTGGTCGATGTGTCCAACATCCTGCAAACCACATATAACCTATACACAATTTTTCCTTCTACAACCTATGTATATATGCACTTGGTCCTCATGCAAACTGTGTATTGTACGAAAAATTTGCTCCACATGTGCGACCTTCTTTTCTTCTCTCTTCAGGGGTAGATTCACCACCTTGCAAACTTTCCCTTTGATGAGATCACCAATTTTCCTACCACAAGTGTAGACTCACTTATGCTAGCTCAATCATGTATCCACACATGATATACATGATGTGTAATGTCACAATGAACTCTCTTATTTATATACAATCCTCAGCGGTCAACATAGAAGCCCCTCCCAAGTCAAACATCAAATTAGGATTTCCTTGTGGGTGTGAAGCCCCAACACAATCCCATAAAGTCCATCACCAAACCCATGAATCCCCCACACAAATCCAAGGGGGTTTTCACCAAACCAAAAGTGTGATGTGGTTCCCATGACGATTCCCACATGCCCAACACCTAGGGTCATGTGAAAATACCTATCAGAAGATAAAAAAAATCAACACTCCCTCTTAGCGAGGAAGGTATTCTCTTGACACTCCAAAAGTGGGAATGCCTCTTGATGCTACAAAAACATCATCGACACTCCCTCTTAGCGAGGGATGCATTCCATCCTCCATAATCACCTGGAAGTAGCCCTGTCTTCTGTACTGTATCCTCTACCACAACTTCTCTCTAATTTGTCTGATTGGCTGCTCCCTCTTTCATTGAAGAAAATCATGCTCTTGAGTCGTCCCAACTGGCTGCTTCCTTAGTCACTGAAGAAAATCTTACTGTCTATGATTCCATCCTAGAAGACATCCTGCTCCTAGAAGCCTCCTGCCTATGAACCTCTTGTCTGACCATCTCAACCCATGACACCTACCTGACAGTATTGGAAGATGCCTCTCTCCCATATGGACATAAAGGTTGGCTCCCACTAAGTGATTGAATATCTCTCTGAGCCTCTTGACTCCCTTTGAAGTTGGAATCCCTTCGAGCCTCCTGAATCCCTTTGAAGTTAGACTCCCTCTAAGTCGCCTAACTCCCTCCGAGTCGACACAACCTTTGGAACTACTTGCTCCCTATCCACTATCCTCTACCAACTCCTGGGAGGCTGATCCTCCCTATTAGATCCCAAGGGCCGACTCCCTCTGAACTCTATCTCCCTATAAGTCACTACTATTGGTGGGGCCACTTCCTTACCACTCGTAGAGCTACTTTCTCCCTCTGTACCTGTGCTATTAGTGGGGTCACCTACCTCACCACTTGTGGAACTACTTGCTCCTCGTCATCCATATCTTTGCTCCTACTCACCACACCACACATAGGATGGCCCTCTAACTCCAAGAACCACTGCTAATATGAAGCTAGATCCTCTGGGCATAAACAACACTTGTCTAACTCAAAATAATATGTGGTACCCATTTTTCTCAATCTCTAAGACTGAGAGAACACTCCTCTTGATATCTGGAACCCATAACACATTTGACACCCTCAACACCTCTCCTAACTCTAATTAGAATGATATTGTACCAGATCCTTGTATTGCATGCTTGACTCCCATGCCAAGCTCCACACACAAGTTTGAGCCAGTATATGTGAAAGTGTATAGCACCCTTCATATGGAAATATGCTTCGCTATCCACCAACTAAGTCTTCCCACTGGAGACTGTACCTTAAAGGGTGAAGACCAAGAAGATATCCCTATGGAACTTGTTTGCAACCTCATCAACCTCTACTATTCATGCTTCCTTCCTTCTTCCCCTTCCCCTTCAATGTGGAAATTGTGAATAAAATTGACCATAGTCATGACACTCAAACAATTTGTATCCTCCTTAGAAATAAACCAAGTCTCCTTCTGGATACAATTAGTCCATATCCTCTCAAACCCTAACAACCTCTCTTGTGCACAGATCCCCTACACAAAAGGATCCCAAAACCTGGGAATGCCAACTCATCATCCTATAAAACTTGTCCATCCCAGAAAAAACACTGCAGATTCCTACTCCTCAATCCCTGAGGCTGAGAGCACACTCTTGGCACCCATAACACATTTTCCACTCGCAACATACCCTATGACTCTACCCGAAATATCCCAGATCCATGTACTACATGCATGGACCTCCTGCCAGGCTCCTCATACATACTAGAGTCAGACACTATGAAACTCACAAAAAAATCTTATGCCCTTGTTATGTTTCAGTGGCTCTCACTGGATAAGAACCATGCAATTGTCAAAGGCAAGTATCCTGATTCTCCAAGTCACAACCATCCAATGAACTTCTACCTGAGTCCATCATCCAGGTCACCAAAAAAATATTCATGTCTGCACATGCTACCACTGATCCCGTGTCCTTGTCTAAACAGTCCCAAGATACAGTTGGATACTCAATCTAGTCCACTCTAGACCTATGCAACTCATCTTTGCAAGTGTCCTAATCTTATTGGGTCAGATACCTCATATATTTTCATACCTCAACAATGTGCAACTATCCGGCCCAATGAAAACTCTATCTCGTCAACCAATGATAAAGACAAAGCTATATTGTCTATGTCAAAACACCCAAGCTACACCCATCGCAAATCACTATGAAAAGTCACCGGAAGTCCATCCACGGGGTTGGAAATCTGCCACACAACATACTGTTGTGATATGGGTTCTCTTCCAATCCACCAGAACTCCCAACCTACCACACCACCGAGCTGCAATAGTCCACAACTCCTTGTCTAGATAGTCTGCTCCATGTCTCAAACTAGAGACCATCTAACCTGTTTCCACCTACAACCATCACTGTCCCTCCTTCTCAAAGATAACTCCTCAACTCCCTCAGAGCTTTCACCTGTGACCTTCCCAAAACAAGAACAAAAACAAGAACAAGAACAAGAAAAAAAATCCTTTAGTGTTGTATCCAAATGTGTCTCAAGATGATCCCCTTCTCTTCAGATTCCAAACTCTGATACCATGTCAATTTTCACATGCAACTCTATGTGACTAATTTCAGATCTGAAAATTGCTTCCTAGTGATCTAACAATAAAACCCTAGATGTTATCACTAAACAAATTTACAATGAAATTATTGATTGAAAATATATTCAACGGAAACACAAAGATCATAGATAAATCATCAATACACATGAGACACAATTTCAGTTCTTTGATCTTGCTATCATCAGAAATCTTGAGGGTAAAACCAACCCTCCCAGCCAATACAATATCACCAAAATTTGAGGATAACCTTTTCCTCCAAAGTCACCAAAATTGAGAACAACCTTGTTCTCCAATAACCATACAATTCAGAAAACCAAACCTCAACAATATCCCTAGGAATATCCTTTGCACACAAATATGTTGCAGACCACCTGTATGGCCTGTTGACGTCACCTGTCATCCTATATAGATCTGTACGTGCCCAAAAACTCAGATACGTAATTCACCTTACTGGAAACCCACATACATATGTTGTTTTCTCTACTACAAACAACATATACCCTATATGTGATTCCTCCTTCCGCAACCTGCATATATACGTGCTTCTTCCTCCTACAAACCACCTATTATACGAAAAAATTGCTCTACATGTGCGACCTTCTTCGCTTCTCTCTTCAGGGATAGATTCTCCACCTTGTAAACTTTCCCTTTGCTGAGATCACCAATCCTCCTAGCACAAGTGGAAGACTCACTATTTCAAGCTCTATCGTGTCTCCACATATGATCTACATGATGTGTAATGTCACAATGGCCTCTCTTCTTTATATACAATCCTTAAGGGTCACCATAGAATCCCCTCCACAAGTCAACATCAAATTAGGATTTCCTTGTGGGTGTGAAGCCCCAACACAAGCCCACAAATCCCATCACCAAACCCATGAATCCCCCACACAAATCTAAGGGGGTTTTCACCAAACCGAAAGTGTGATGTGGTTCCCATGACGATTCCTACATGCCCAACGCTAGGTTCATGTGAGAATACTTATCCAAAGATACAAAAATCAACAACTACCAGTGAGGATAAGGTCATTGACATAAAGAGAAAGATTTATGACATAGCTTCGTACTTTCTTGGTATATACATTAGGGTCAGAAGGACATTTAGAAAATACAACATCAAGAAGAACGCAGTCCATTTTGGCATACCAATCTTGAGGATCTTACTTAAGAAAATAAAGATATTTCTTAAGGTGACAAACAAGGCTGGAGTCATTCTAGTCAGGAGGTTTTTCCATGCAGATTTCTTCTTGCAAATCCCCATGCAAGAAGGTGGATTTAACATCCATCTGATGGACCTCCCATTTATGTGAGGCGACAAGGGAAAGAACAAGGCAAATGGAATTCATTTTGGCTACAAGGGAAAATGTTTCATTATAGTTAATGCCTTCAACTTTAGAAAATACTTTGGAAACTAACCGGGATTTGTGTCTTTCAACACTTTCATCTGATGCATACTTAGTTCTATACAACCATTTACATCTAACAAGTTTTCTTCCTTTCATAAGAGGTACAATATCCCAAGTACTATTTTCCATTAAAGAACAATACTCTTAATTCATTGTTGTATCCCAATTTGGATGACCTAAATTTTCTGCAAATGTCTTTGGATCAAGAGTATCTAAAACTTGATCCAAAAGAGAAGAGGCTCTTTGGAACTGTGAATGTGTTCAATGATGATATGAAGGATCACCATAAATATCACCAACTGCTTCTCAAGTTGAACGAGTCCATTGGGGAGGTTGTGGTGTTGGTGCAGGTTCATGTTCAATAGACTCATGAAGAGGACGGTGAGCAGGTGGAGGTGGATTTTCACCCTCACTATCATCATATGAAGAAGAAGAAACCACAATAGGAACAAAATATGGCACAAATGCCAAAGATGGCTCACATGACGAAGAAAGCACACACGATGAATTAGGCTCACAGGCCAAGATATTTTCATCAAATTTAACATCTCTTCTAATAATAATTTCATTAGAATAAGGTTGAAGAAGTCTATAACCTTTGACATCTTCAAAATATCCAAGAAAAATACACTTCTCACATTTTAGGCTGTAAATATTTCCTTTTCTCATTAGGAATGTGAGCCCATGTTGCACTACCAAATGCATGGAAGTGACTTACATCTAGCTTGATTTTATTCCATGCTTCTTCCGATGTTAGAGCCTTAGTGGGAGTGTGATTTACTATGTAATTTGCATAGTTAATGGTTTTCTCCAATAATTAAGACTTAATCCCTTAGATTGGATCATACAATTAGCCATTTCTTTTGATGTGCGATTCTCTCTCAACAATACCATTTTTTTGTGGTGTATATGGAACAATATGTTGCATTTGGATTCTCTATGTAGTGTAGTAACTTGTAAAATTGTTGTTCACATATTCACTTCCATTATATATTCTTAACCTTTGAAGTTGATGTCTATATTTTTTTTCTACAAGGGCCTTGTAGGCCAAAAAACTTGTCAAAAACTTTGCTCCTAAATTTTAAGAAGTAAACCCAAGTGTGTCTAGAGAAACCATCGATGAAATTAAGAAATACTTGCACCTAGAAAAGGAAGGAGAAGAAAGTGGATCACACAAATCACTATGAACAAGCTACAAAGGGTCCGAGGGGTGCTAAGAGGTATGTTTGTCAAAGCTATCCCGATGATGTTTATTGAGAACACAACTAACACAAACACCATCTTTGCAATAAATAAGAGTAAGACCAGTCACCATTTGTTGATTACATAGTTGTTGCAATGAGCGATAGTTTAGATGACCAAACTGCTCATGCCAAAGTTTGTTCAAGTCATCACTATGAGCAACAAAAAATAATGGAAAAGATGACGACCCAAAGTTGTCAAACTTGTACAATTTGGTAATATCATCAACCATTCCAGTTGCAAGAACATGCTTAGGATCTTTTAGATCCTTGATTACAACTTGGTGAGGTGAAAAATCTACTGTTTTACCTTCACTTGAATGTGTGATTTGATACACTGATAGAAAGTTGCAGGAAAGACTTGGAACACATAATACATCATTGAAATGACTATTATCTACCTAAATTATTCCAAACCCTACAACACTAAGATATCTATCATCACCAATTTTTTTTTCTTGGTGTTACATTCATTAAGAGTAGAAAATATGGATTTATCCTTAGCCATATGATAAGATGCTCAAGAATCAATAAGCCACTCATTAGAAGAAGAAGTATAAGTTACATTGAAGGAGAAACCAAAATAAAAAAGTGCATGTCCATGAGAAAAAGAGTTAGAAGAAGAAAAATCAATACTGATGTTGTGCTTCTTCATCGTTGCTTCCAAAGCTTCCATCTTCTTGAAACATTTGTACTCCACATGACCATCTTTCCCAAAAAAGTTACAATGTTTTTCAGTCTTCTTATTTTTCAATTTTGCTCCTTTGTAACCATTAGGAGCAAAATTTGGCGGAGAGGGTTTGGGACCATTATTTTGCTTATTGTTGTGGCGAGGATGTTTCTTCTTGGGATTCTTGGATTTATATTTATGTTGGGCCATTAATACTTTGTTGGATGTACCTGTAGTGCTGATCAATCCAAGTTGCACAAGCTTATCTTGCTCTCAAATTAGAGAATCACAAAAGGATTCAAGAGAGGGTTCTTTATAAGCACTCCCTAGAGCTTCTTTAGTGGCATAAAAGGTAGATACAAAAATAGAATATGCACTACCAATATTAGAGAGAATAACACATATGCATCGATCTTCCTTCAGATCTAGTTGACACTATATACACAAAATTCTAAGTGTTTTGAACTTAGATAAGTAATATTCAATGCAAGGAAAATAATTTAGACTTAAATTCATTAATTGATTTTCTAACTAGTTAGCTCGAATAATATTATGTTTACCAAGCACAACTTCAAGTTTTTCCCAAGATTTATCTGGGCCCTCAATTCCTTGAAGGTGAAAACTTAAATTAGGATATATGGATATGCCGATTAATGCACACGAGTCATCATTCCTATTAACCCATTGGCATACTTGTAATCATCAGTGGGTTCTTATTCTTTTCCCAAGGTAATCCAACACAATCCTTTACTTCTTAATACATCCTCCATATGGGATTTCCATGATAAGTAGTTGGTACTAGTAAACAAAAGATCACTGGGATAATCCATATGAAATATACAAATAATATGGATTTAAAATCTAAAATTGATGATATGGATGGAATGATCTTGGAAAAAATAGGTTGTTTAAAAAAAATAGCACTGAAAACGAATTTTGGATGTGAAAGTTATGCCATTTCAAAAAAATGCATAAATGGTAACCAAATAGTCATGTGACAAATAGAAGTTGGTCCACACGGTGATACCCCTCCTTCTAATAACCTCACTTTTACAAATAAGTTTCTTATGAAGTGTCCGACTTATATAAAATAAGTGGATATCACTTTTACAATGAAATTACTTTATAAATGAAAGTTGCATGCAAAATAAATAACTTAAAATAAAATATTAAAGATAATTATAGTGATTCACTTTTATAATTTAAATGAAATACACTTTACAATGGATGCATAAACTTTTTCAAAAAAAAAGTAACAAATAAGATACTTGATCTCAAGACCTCTTACTTAATAAAGCAACTGTTAACCAAGTGAGCTAGTGCAAAGCACACTATATTGTTAAGAAGGAGGATTGGGGGTGTTGTTTTTGTTGTTGTGGAAGACGGCCTTAGGAGAGTGCTCATAAATTATTTTTTTTCACACAAGAAGAAAATTTCTCTTCTCGATGACAACAAGGGTTAGATCTCAGTTAGCTTACTTGGAAAATGCAAATTTTCCCTGTATTTATTATTTACTGAGATCACATAGAGCACACGACAAAGAGCATATGCAGATAGGAAAACCCTTTCTGCTCTGTTTATAATTTTCCGAGATCGTATAAAGCATAGGGAAAAGAACATATGCAGATTGAAAAGAGTAGAAACCCGGAAATAAAAAACATAAACCGAAATATTATCTCTGTAAAAATTTAAAAGGGCGTATTAAGGCTTTATACCTCCAGATTTGACTGAAATGGTAGTATCTTGGGCAAATAGAAACCTTTTCAAGTTAAATAAAAGGCGTTCCTAACTAAAATGAATGCTCTGGACACAATGGAACTATCGTCTCATCTTAGTAATGTATAAAAATGGTAGAAAATAGAGACGCAACAACACGGCTTCAAGATCTCAATCTACAATGGGAGCAGGTCTTCAAATGCATTATGATACCATGTTCGACAATGCATGTATTTCAACAAAGGATGAAAAACTTCAATAACCACTCACACAATTAGATCAAAGATCAACTCACCGATGTTTTTACATTGTAAAACCCCTACGGGGAAACATCCACGACCCCAACCAACGTGGCCACATGGAGTAATTTATTAATGCAAAATAAAACATTATAGAGAGATTTACAAGAGAGTTTCTCAAAATTGATCATCCACAAATGACCCTCCATGATATTTAAATAGATATCATGGACCAATCGAGTGTTAAGCTAGAAATCGATGTAGTCGTTAATATCGATGAGAATATGAACCATCATATCACTCTATGTCGGGAACATATCGCGACTTTCGGATTACCTGACTACAAATGCATACTAAAGAAACACACTTTTACCTAGCGACACATTAGACCAAGCTGATCTTAACTAACTCCTAAGACTCTAAATATCCTAACACCTTTTGCATCATCACTACTCCAAGACCTTTTCCCAAAGAATCACATTCCAACACAAAAGTCTTATTGAAATTAGGCACTGCTAAGATGGGTGTAGTGCACATGGCTTTATTTAAAGTGTAAATATTTGCTTGATGGGATCATTCCATAAAAAGACACTCTTTTTTAGTAGGGTGGTTAAGGGGGTTGGATTTTGCTTCTAATTCTTCACAAACTTCTTATAGTAGCTTGTAAGTCCTAAGAAACCTTGTAGGATTTACAGAGTCTTTGGGTATGGACAATCCTACATGGCATTAATTTTCTTAGGATACACTTGTAGCCTGTCCTGACTAAAAATGTGACCCAAGTATTAAATCTCTGAAGCACCAAAGCACATTTGGAACTTTCAAGGAACAACTGGTTATCCATAAGGAGTTGCAGAACTTTATAAACATGTTCAATATGTGATTCCTAGGTTTTATTATAAATCAAGATATTACCAAAAAATTGTGTAGGAAGGGCCAGAAAATATTTTTCACGAGGATATGGAAGGTGGATGGGGCATTGTAAATTCCAAAGGGGATCACTAAAAACTCACATTGTCATTCATGTCTATGGAAAATTGTCTTAAGAATTTCTATCTCCTTCATCCATATCTGGTGTAACACCTTGTTTCCCCCAATTTGTAATTAGTCATAAAATAGGAATTTCCATGCTAAGGCATGTGGACAATGTAAATGTATTATTGTTTGAGTTGCCAATAACTCACTATGGGGGTGAAGCCTTGAAATTACTGGCCATGATATCACTAGAGGAAGAATGTGAAAACTATATGAGAGGGTTCATTATATCAAATAGCCCCAAATTTCCCTTGATATGGATGATAAACCTCCTTCGGATCCCAAGGAGAGAATTCAGTTAATGAATAAAGGACCGGTGGTTGAATTGTCAACCACCCCCATGAATGGGACCATAGTATAGCTACAAAAAATCAACCCAAAGTATCACAAGGTATGGCATACCAAGCAGACCCGAGCTTCCTTCTGACAGAATAAAGGTAAGATACATACACACGAGAATGGGAAGATAAGGGGGGCAAGCGAGAAAATGAGGGTGCAAGCTGGTAAGAGAGATGCGCGAAGCTCTCCAGGGGGATAATGAATAGAAGGCCATGAGATTGATGCTGAGTGAGCATCTGATAAACCTCTCTGAGGCCATAACACAGAGAAATCCCTGAAAGTTAGTAGAGAATAGAACCCGAGCAGAAGCTAGAACAAAGAAAGGATCCTTGAGAACTGTGAGAGTTCCCTGGTGATATCATGGCTTAGTATGGGGGTGGCCAGAGTGATAAGATTAAATTCCTTTGAGCCTATGGTAGGGTGGAAGGACGAACACCCAAAGTCAGTTAGTTGGCTACTACCTGTAATAGATAAGTAATCACATATCTTGTGTATTTAAGTGGTACTGTGAGTTAAGTTGGATATCCTATGAATATTGCAGGGATGGTTATGTTTGCTTAATGATTTATATTGTATTTCCTTCTTTTGTATCTTCCTGAATGTCAAATTAGGAAAGTAGGAAATCATATGGATAGGACATGTTTTATACTCCTAAATGCTTGCATTCTGTGGTGGCTTAAGCCAGAGCCACAAACTGTGAGTTCGTCAACCTTAGGTATGGTTTCATGTATGCATGTCGAACCTCCCATTGTTATGAGTCCCTTGGAGGACAAAGTGGGTTAAGCTCAGGAGAGGTAGTGCAAATACTCACAGGCTCTCTACGAGGCTAGTAGAGACCAAGAACCACTCAAGTCCTAGACTTGATGAAGGAGTGCAAGAGATGTGCAAAATATCCTTTTAAGTGATTAAGTCCAGGAAAAAAAGCGCAACGCTCTTAAGTCCTTCATAATCGATGAAGCTTAGGAAGAATAGTGAGTTTCAAATATCGAAAGGGAATATCCTTTCATTTGGAAGATGAATGGACGAGATCCTTTCAGAAGGATCTGAGGCCTATCACGACCATTAGATTTGAAGAGGGAGAACAGGTGTTAATGCCTCGACTCCTTCAGTCTTCGCAAGTAGCGATGGAATATTATCATAGATCCAAGGATCTATTGGGACCCTCCTTGACCGTCGATATGACACGAGTGGGTTAATACAAGGAGTGATCCGGAGTGGACTTATTCTAAGTCCAGAAGCTTAGGAGAGATAACATTTTAAGAAACAAAGACGAGACCCGAAGTCTAGGGTTCGTCGAAGGATCAAAGGTCATAGACTTTGGCACTTAGAGATTTAAGAAATCCAAAGTGCAGGAGGAGATCAAATCTAGGCCGTTAGATTGGAGTGTGAGGACCAACAGTTGTTGGATCCAGGAAAGGTGCACGGGGTTTAATCCCTTTAAAAGTGTACATAAGAGTCGTGGAAACTCGCGAAATCCAAACTTATGAAATTGTTCCTAGCCATTGGTGCTGGGAAGGACACGTGGTGAAAGATCAACATTTCACTGATTCACACGTCAGGGATTTCGAAGGCAAGAGTAGTGGAAAATCATGAAATCCAAACTCGTGAAATTGATACTATCCATTGGTGTTGGGAAGGACATGTGGCTAAAGATCAACATTTTGCTAATTCACACGTTGGGGATTTCAAAGGCAAGAGTCGTAGAAACTCATGAAGTCCAAACTCGCGAAATTGAACACAGCCATTGGATTATGGGAGGATCGTAGACCGTTGGATCTGGTAGTTCAAGAGTTTGCGCATATGAAAGATTATGGGTTGATGCAACCAAAACCACCGAACCCAAAGTTGTGAAATGACGTGGATCGTTGATCTAAGGATCTATCAGGATCCACCTTGACTGTTGGATCTGCTAGTTTGGGAGTTCGTGCATCGAGAAGATTACGGGTTGGTGCAACCAAAACCCCCTAAACCTGAAGTCGTGAAATAACGTGGATCATTGATCTAAGGATCTATCGGGATCCACCTTGACCGTTGGATCTACTAGTTCGGGAGTTCACACATCGGGAAGATTACAGGGTGGTGCAACCAAATCCCTGAAACCCGAAGTTGCGAAGCACTCTGGATTGTAGATATAAGGACCCTTCGGTACCCCTCTCAACCGTTCGATCGAGGAAATGTGGGTATCATATCGAGAGCACGTAGGGATGCACGTGTCAAACGATGGTGTTGCCAGGTGTGGTGCAACAGTGGAACCCCGTAAGGAGATTGTGAACCGTCCATCACGATAGGACACGTGGTGGGAGATAAAAAATTCACTAACTCATAATTGGAGAGAGTCAAAGGAAGATTTGTTCGAACTCGTGAAGTCCGCACTCGTGAGTTAATTTGAGCCGTTAGATCATGGAGAATTATGATTCATCGATCTGACATCGGGAGTTCGGGGATCGGGAAAACAGAGGTGAACTCCTTTCCAATTCCCCGATACACAAAGTCCCGAAGTGCCTTTCGGATAGGCGTATGGTCACAGGCCATGGTCACATGAGAGGAAGGGGATTATTCAAGAGACTAGCGCCCTTTATGTATTTTTCTCAGGATCATAAAAGGCACCTCAAGGAAAAGCATGTGCAGTTTGTCTCAAAGCCTGTGCCAGGGGATTAAAAGGACCTACAGATTTGTTTCACGGAGGTTCCAGCAGGGACCCAAAGAGCTACTTTATCTTAGGAATAAGAGACGATCCATTGATCGGGAGGTCAGCAGGCCCCGCTGAGTTGGAAGCCTGCGGGCTGTATGAGGGAAAACAAATTTTTTTATTATGTCCTATCATGGGTGTGTTACAAATTGGTATCAGAGCATGGTTACAACACTTGGCCTACTTAGGCTCATGGACGAGTCGTGTAAGGAGATATTGTTATCTGCATTTACTCCTTAAGGAGAAGGACTGCAGATTGAACTTGTGATTTTGGGAATTCTTGTTGAATTTCAGCAGAAGAATTTCTTTAACCCTTTGTCAAAGTGATAAATACTCTTACTAGAGTAGGGATATGATAATTAACATTGATAATAAGACTTGAATGTGGATAGCTGAAGGTGGTAGGGTTATGTCAAGGACAACTGAAGCCTGAAGGATGGATGACCTAGTGTTCGTAACACTGCTTCTAGGCATGGGAAGTTGGAACTCCATGCACTGATGATGGTGGATTGTATGATGGTTAATACCTTTGTGGGCTTAAAGGAAATCTGATAGGATCAGGTAGGATCCTTGGCAGTTATAGTTACTTCTTTATATTAAAATTGGAGTATATAACTCCTCGTGACCAGATAAAAGTGAGATGGGTAAGACCCTATGGACGCTGAGGCAAGGAGGTTTTCTTGCTAAGACGTTGTCACATAAAGAGGAAAGTGACCCTAGTTGGTTATAGCCATGAGAGAAGGCAACACCAACATGAGGTATGACTATGAGATTAGTCCTATAAGTGATTGAAACTTCAAACTAAAGGACACTAATGATGAAATTAAACTATCAAGTGAATGCATTAGGTAAAAAGGTGCAATAGATGCACCTACATATACACGAATGTGTATACATGATCATAAGTATGCTTGGAAGATCCTTGGAAAAAGGATATAGAAGCCGGATATGTCCATGTGTATGAATGACATGGAAAAGGTGTAAGCAATAAGATAGTATGATGAATACTTAGTTGTGTGTGTATGGTTGAGTGCATGGATTTAATGCATTGTGAAGCTTCTTGATATGAAGCCTGATATTAATAACAGTTAGGTACGAATGATATTAAATGTGAAAGTCATGATGCAAATGTATGATGTAATAATATAGGTATACTAAGGGCATGAGGTGATTGCCTAAATGAGGGAAATATAAAGCAAGAATCGCTCTTGTCCAGATCAAACAAATACTATGGATGCATGGCTAACTCCGTTCTGAAGAGTCATAGAAGATATGTTCCAAGTAATAGCTTGAGTGGAATGTATTCCCTTTCCTCAGGGAATACTAATATAATTAGATAGAAGGGTAAATGAGCAAAGATGCTATGTTGTCATAATAAGAGGCAAATGCTTATGCCTTTGAGAATCACATGAGAAGGATTGTGAACAATCCTGAGTTGATTGATCTTAAAAGTAAATATGTATGTGGGTTGTGAAATATACCTATGACAGCTACACATAGGCTTAGGATGATGAATATGGTTAAATACATCATGGATGTAAGTTAACAAAAGAAGAATACATATGGATACATAATTAGGTACATGACAATGATGCATGTTTATATTCCTTAGGGAATATTGGGTAAATAGATAATGATGTATATGCAATAAGGAAATTGCATGCTGAAGGAGTTCCCCATGGAGGAACTGTGTGAAGACTTTGTCAGCAAAA
>ML818950.1:6136-24030 GCA_009831015.1 Picea engelmannii | reverse complement strand
GAGCCATCGAAAGGAAGTTTGTGACATCAAGGCTCAGGTTGTAATATTTACTTTCCATTAATATGATATAGTGGCATGTCCCTTTCCCATAAAGCTATTTCCACTTTATTGTGTAATTCCTTGATCATACACATAGGTTGACTGTTGAATATATTGTGTTATATTCACTTTGGTTGGTTTGTGTTGTCTTGGTCTTGACTTCATGAGAGCAATGGAGCGAAGCAGGAGCAACAAAGACCCTAGGAAGCGATAATAAGGTATGTTTCTTGTTCATTCCTCCTAGTCAATTCAACGGTCAAAACTTAGGGAAAGAGTCATGTCTTGTCCTGTTTTGTTCTAGATCCAGGTGGATCTAGGGAGATCAATTAGTGTCCGCACCTACTGATTAGTCCGATAATAGATTTAGTGTACCTGATGACTCCACCACCGTGGATTGATGTTCGGCCTGACGATTATTAACCACTGCGTAAATATGGTGGCTGCTACTTTCTCTTCCCATCGGGGCCTTTCCTTCTCTATGCATGAATCCTGATTGTAACTCTGGGCAGTCATGTTGGTAATGGGGTCCTCCACATCCCCAACAGGTAACACGGGATTGAACCTGTGCACTGTTCTGTGTCTGCCTCTGAAACATGTTCCTTCCCCTGGAACCCCTGCCCCGACTAGCTGTTCCCTGAGATTGCTGTGGACCTATCTACGTCGTTGGTGATGAACGAGATGCTGCACTCGCTACCATTGAAATCCTTGCGGCTACTGTCCTTGGTGTGACTTTGTTACCATATGGAGGTGGCCTTGAGCCTCCTCCCCTGAGAAATGTCCTAGGGGTCTTTCCCATGAATCCAGGACGATGCGGAAAGGTCGGTCTCATACCTCCAGTTAAGTTCATGTGTTCCTCCACATAACACACATTTTCCACAGCTTCCGCTACTGAAGATGGTTTCCACATCCGCACCATAGCCCTTATCTTAGGGTTTATCCCATAGACGAAGCGTTCTGCCTGTTGTTGGTCATTATCCATATATGAAACATACTTGACCAATTCCATAAACCTGATCTCATATTCCTCTATGGTTCTGTTTCCCTGTACTAGAGCATGGAATGCTCCTACCTGCTGTTCCTCATAGTAAGATGGCAGATATTTCCTTCGGACCTCTCCTAAAAAAGTTCCCAAGATACTGTGTCTGGGGTAAGATGCAGCTGTCTTTCCAGGTTGCTCCACCAGTTCAAGGCATTGTCTCATAACTAAAAAATTGCTATCTTCGCCTTTGAGGTGGATGCATAGTCCCTTAAGGAAAAACACCTTGTCATGCCTTCCAACCATTCTTCTACGCGTTCACTGGTGTGACCCCTGACAAACTCTGGAAGTTTGATCTTTTGCAGTTCTCGAGTGATGTATTCAGGTGGAGCTCCTCCCCCTGAATCCCTCGATGCTTCTGGATTACCCGTTCCATATGGTGGGGGTTCCACTTCGATCCCTGTCGGTTGACACCCCTTTAAAGTCTCATTTATGGCCTCCAAAGAGCACAATATGAGAGCTAGTTCCGATGATGGTGGCGGCGGCGCTGGCGGTGTTGGCGGTGCCTGCGACGATGCTCCTCTGTCTTGATTCCCTCGAGTCCTAACCATCCTGTATAATTTAACCTGCATCAACCAAAGTTTTCAGGGTGAGTTCAAGGACGTTTCAAATTTGCGCAACTTAACTAGAAAACAGGGTTAGGCGTAAGTTTCTTTTTACTTGTCTATAAACAGACGTTACTCTCTTTAGGGGATTGGCTAGGTTAGGGTTAAGCGTCTAAGCTTGATTTCTTCGCCTAAGAAAACTATTAACTCCCTCGACTCATAGATACGCTAGCTTTGTGCCATTCTCGCCAGTTCCTCTAGCTTACTTTCCTAGTGTGTATGCTGCCTCCTTCCCGCTTGTCCTAGTCTAAGTCCATTAAACTTTTTGCTTACAACTAATTAAGGTGACTTCCAACCTAATGTTGATTAATTATAAAAAAACTAATAATCTAGACTAAACTTAATCAACAAAGCCTAAGTTTCAATCGCCTTAATCAACACTTTCAATTTAATCCAAAAACAATTAATATTATTATTAGTATTAATTAATTAATCACTAATTTAATTAATCCTTTTATTTAATTTAATTAATTTTTTTTTTCTAAGGTACAACGTGCGGTGCGTTGGTATGGAGGGTTATGTGAAAACTTTGAATGGGGGAAATCACAAGTTCAAATCCCATTGACTACCCCAAATATTTCAATATATATATATATATATTTTTCATTTATATTTATAAAAAAATAAACAATTTAACAAATAACATATATAAATATTTTACGATAATCAATAATAAATAATAATAAAAAAATATAACTAAAATAAAAGAAAATATAAATTACGTAAATAATTTAAAAACAAATTTCTTTTTAAATAACTAAAGGGCGGGCACACATGAAGCCCACGTGCCACCCTCGTTTCCTCCAGCTCTTCATACCTAAACCCTAAACTATTCCTTAACCCTAATTCCTCTTTTCCTCATTATTTCATCTTGCGAGGTTTCTGGTTATGCAGTCGGCCACCGTGGCCTTCTCTCATGGCTTCTCCTCCTCTTTTGTCAGGTGTTTGGTTTCTGGCGTTGGTCGCTGGCTTGTATGTTGTATGATGTTGTGCACGTCTAGTGGCCTTGGCACTCGTCTCTGTGTTGTGTGATGTTGCGTGCGTCTCATGGCTTGGACTCTAATGGAACCGATGTGTGGTAAGAGGGTTTTATTTCGAGCAGAGGAAATTTCTTGATATATTGGACGAAACGTGGACTCTAATGGAACCGATGTGTGCAAGTTCTTCTGAAGCCATACAAAATGATGATCCTTGCATCATCAAAACCTGACAAAGCCAGAGAGGACTCAGCTAAGTATGGTAGTTCATCTTATATGCAAATAACACTTGGAAATCTCTTTGCAAAGTGAGACCATTCAGAAGTGGTAAAGCATGAATCCTGTGAGAAGGGACACACATAAGGAAGTTGAAGTGACCCTTAGTCAGGAGTTAGAACCAACGTCGAAGTTCCAGTTTCAAGAAAAATCCATGCAGGAATTCATTATGTAATAAAAGGCAAAAGCTTGAAGGAGGCCAGTCAAGATAGGGTATGCAATTCAAGAAGTATTGATAAAGTCGTGTTACAGTTCAACAAGAGTTTTATTTTTGTACAGAGGAGTGCTTTCAGACTCATCAAAGATCATATTATCTGGCTTTTGCACAGGAGGGGGAATGAAGCTGGAAGTGGAAGAATAAGTTACGAATCGTTACAAGGCAAAGCTTGGGATGTCCCCCCCAGCGAATCAGTTGGGACGAGTCTCTCACATTTGACGAGGTTGCCAAATTTCTCTCTGTCCCCATTGCAGAAGTTGCTAACATATTAGGTGTTTGGATCGTGGACATATAACGCAACATAGCTGTGCCCTTGTGGGCTCTCCTTGGTGGCTTATCTTGGCATGCGTGCACTGCCTGGTGTTTGGATCGTGGACACACAACACAGCCGTGCCCTTGTGGGCTCTCCTTGGTGGCTTGGTTTGGCATGCGTGCACTGCCTGGTGTTTGGATTGTGGACGCGCAACACAGTCGTGCCCTTGTGGGCTCTCCTTGGTGGCTTAGCTTGGTTTGGCACTTGTGCGCTGACTTTATGTTGTGAGTGTTGTTGCTAACCTGTGTGTTGTGTTGCAGGTTTTCATTTACTAATCTATGTTATTTTGCAGGTGTTGACTGTGGCGGTGAGGACATCGATAGTTTTAGAGAGAAAAAAAAAGGAACCCTTCAGATTTGAAAATCCATGCACGAACAACTCCTTCACATCATAGATTTTGTAATGAGGGTGTGTTTGGATGGAAAAGAGAGATTGCAGTTCCGAAGCCAACAAAATCTCGAGGAAAGCAATTGTATTCAATCGATCACAGGTTTAGTCATTCTTTATTCTTTATTCACAGGTTTAGTGTTGTCCATTCTATTTGCCTTGTTTGCCTGTGGCTCCTCCCCTTGGCTCGATGCATGGGCGTTTTGTTTGGCGCGTAGTGGATTTGACGCGTAGTGCAAAACAATGCTTCTCCTTGACTCTTCCCTTGGCGCCTTGTGTAATGGTGTTGCTCCATAACTTTATCTCGACACTTGGTGCTTTGATGACTTGTAAAGCTGAATTAGAGATTTCTTTAAAGGCCAATGTATAATTTTTTTTTTTAAACTTCTTTTTTCTTTAATATGTGTATATATTTTTGATCACTTTTTAATTTTTTTTTTAAACTTCTTTTCATACCAAAGTTAATAAAACTTACCTCAAGTCCTACATATCTACTTTTATATGTTTACTAGAAATGTTTATTACTTAAGCATGGCAGAATTAACACACACACACACACACACATATATATATATTTTGGTTTTTATTATTTGTTTATTTATTTGAACTAGTGTTAAAATTCATTTAACACTCGCAATATGTACAATATTATACTATTTTCATTTTTAAAGTGCATATTGTTTATATATATATCTGTATATATAATAAAAAAAATTGTGTGCTTGTCTTGCAGGTTAGATGGAGGTGGAGGTGGAGCTTGGACCAGATTTATCTAATTAAGGGTTTCAGGGCCCCTGGACTGCTAGATTTATCTAATTTCTGGGTGGGTACAATTCCATTCTTAAGTTGGGTAGGTGGGTAGGTAGGCCCTTAAGGCTCCAGTGCTTCAAACTGAAGTTCTTATACCATGTGTAGTGACCAAGATTTAATTAAGCCTTAAAATTTCATACAATTAAACATAAATTTCTTTCAATGCCTAAGTAGTTCAATAATCATCGTATAAGCATAGAATTTTCAACAGAAAATTTAATTTATCCACAACATGAATTAAATTTATGAACAACATGCTAATAATTTACATAGTCATCACATAATTAAGAAAATTCATAAATAAAATACCTCTTCCTGATGCTAACCCTGATCTTTGTTTGTCCAAGCTGAAGTTAAAACTGTGCTAAACTCTGCCCAAAACCGACTAACCACCCAGCCAGCTAGGAGTAGCTTGTCCGGCTCCCTAGCTCCAGGATACTGTAAGGAATCCTGGCCCCCGTGCCCAAAACCCCCAACAACCCGGTGCCCCCTGCAATAGTTCACCAAAACTCCAGAACCCAACAACAAAACCAGAAAATATCCAAACCAGAACTATAGTCTTCTCCTCTCCAATAATTCTTCCTCCCCCAAATTCTCAAAATCATCCCCTCTCCCGTAGGACTCTTCCCCATCAGTTCTCCCCCTTCACCGACTCTCCCTCCCTCCTTTATTACCTTATCCTTCATTTATTGCCTCATTCCCCCTGCATACGCAAAGTCTTATTTATTAATAATTTAAAGTTATTAAGCTCCTTTAATTTATTACTCAAATCTTTAATGAGTCAATTAATTAATTAATTAATCATCAACATATATGAACAATTAATTAATAAATAAATAATTAATTAATAATATTAATACTAATCATTGTTTAACTAAAACCATGTTAGGACAATTAATTATCTAATTAATTATACTTAATAATCCCTATGAAATTATTTAACCAGGGTTGTTACACCGATTTAAGGAACAATACATTGTGTCCAGATATCCAAATCTCACAAAAATCATGACACTAAAGTCATTTGGTAAAATGAATTTTGAGAGAAAGCACATACTACTCGTATCTCATAGAGAAGGCTGTGATATTTGACTACATGGACAATTAACAAATACTTGATAACTGCATTGACCTTTACACAAATTTTTATGACAACCAACTTAGTTCAATTTTATTTTAGCTTGGCATGCTTTTCCTAGAATTAGTTTATTTTTGATGTTCACTTTATTTTAGTTTAATTTCATTCTAATAAGTCAGTCTTTTAGAGGAAGAATTATTCTCGAGTTGTCTAAGAGTTGATTGCAATGTTCTCTTTTGTAAGCAGGTTGGGAAAATGGCTTGTGCAACCAACAACTCTAAAGTTTTCTCCTTGATTAAAAGAAACTTAGGGAAGTGTTGATCTAAACTTGGCTACTCATATTCCTTTGACACATTTTTGTTGCCAACTCAATAACTGATCATAAATATATTCTCATTCATTTACTCTCATATTTTTTTTTCTGATCTAATTATTGTTTGGAGCCATTTTAGTGACTATTTTGATGACCTCCATAACTGTGATTTTCCTCTTTTCTTTACTATATTGAATTATTGGGATATATGGGGTTATTGATGATCTTGTATAGCAAAAAGAAAATGGCACTTGAGTGAGAAATATAAAATGTTATTTCCATCATTGGAAAATTCAACATTTTTAAAATTACTAAGGAATTGCTTATGTCAAGAACTCCTAAGAGAATTTGGTTTATGGAATATTACATGAAATTGGATTTTGAAAATTTGTTTTGACTGAGCATCTACACTAACCCATTTTTCTAGGTTCCCAGGAGATTGTTTTGTTTTCCTCAATGAAAGAAATTGGATGGGATAATTGTGTCACAAATATTTTACACTATATCATCAATTCTTGTAATTTGATTTGTTTTTCTTTTCAGATCAGAAACTCTAGGACTTTTTCTATTGGGCTTGATATCGAACTGTTACCACTTATTGAATGATTATTTCCCTTGGATTATTTTTTGAGTTTTTATTGAAAACACTCTCTTTGTTGCTGCAATGGATTTATTGCTGACTATTGGGTTTTCTTCTTATTTTTCAACAAGTTTTCTTTCTTTTTTTATGACTGACATTTAGTTTAGATCCCTTAGTTTAATTTTATCTTTGATGAATTTGATTTCTAATTTCAGTCCTGCTTTCTACTTGTACATGTTAATTCCATCTTTTGATTTGAATGCTAATATTTCCCCTAAGTTGAATTGACTCACCTGCCTTGGGGGTTGCTCTTTGAATTTTGGTGAGGGGTTAGTCAATTCTGGTCACATACTGAATATTTTTTACAAGTCATAAGATGCATGGGATGCTCTATCTAAGTGAACATTCATGAAGTTCTCAAATACAGGTATGGACTGATAATTATGGTGGAACACATGTTCATGTTGTGCGTATCACGATAATCCATAAGTATAGGAAAGTGTCTATCCACTCTTTTCTTTGAGCTCCATCCACTTCACATTGATAAAATGGCCAATACTGTAATAGTTTTTAGGGAAACCCATGGGTTAAACTAAAATGCATAACCTCTACTTAGAAAATCAAAGCAACTCTCGTATCACCTCACTTCCTTCACCCTATGTGCATATGCATATCTATATCTAAATCTAAAATGGTGAGCATTTTCTGAAATAAAAAAGAAAGTTGAAAGCACTATTAATAGTGTGGGAAATAAAAGTAAACCCATCGGGGCTATGGACGCTTGTTGGCAGTGTGGCTATGCTTGTGTGGTACCAAGACAATTTCATCGGGGCTATGGATGCTCACTGGCAGTGAAACAATGCCGAGAAAAGAGATATGAGGAACACACTTAGGTAGATGTTTGCTTGTTTTAAAAGTAAAAACCCATGGTTGAAACCAAAACTGATTTGAAGTGTACAACCAGTAAAATAACTTCTCATTATTTGGCTCTTTGAAAAGGTTGTCTTAGATCACAAGTACTAGAAATATTGGGTTATATCCTTTAAAATTTTGGTGTCATTGTGGTACCCGTAACTATTGGAAAATTGTGTGTAGTTTGTTGAACTTATCTTTAAAATTTAGATATGAAGTACAAACCCTAGATTTCTATTGACAGAGATAACTTGTTCTTCCAATGTGTTGTCATTCGTTGTGGCCGCAACAAACCACCTTTAATTTTTCTTTTACAAGCGAAAGAAAAGGGGTGCCCTACTAAAATTTCAATCCTATTGCCTAATCCTCTACCACTTGAACCTAATGTTATCCCTTTGCCTACTTTGAAGGAGTTGCGGGTTTTATCTTGATGGATTATTTTCTTTGATGGGTGATGACTATTCCTCTCGATATGATGATTTCAAATGTCTTCATGATGCTTATTGACCTATGAAGTTTTGTTGACATTTGTTTCAACTATTCACTGATTCTGAAGTGTTTGATGATACTATGTGGATGCAAGGTCTAATGTTTTATTGCAAGTCCTGGATGAGGTTGTGGCTAATTATTTGTTGATTGGCTAATTCAAAGTCTGCATCCTCTTGGTGACATGTTATGCTTCATGACTTCATACTTATGCTGTCGCATATGGATTCTACTCTTCTGTTTTGAATTATCTTATGTAGTCTTTGGGCACTCATATACAATCACCATATTATTGTTCAATAAACATAACATTCTCTTATAAGTTGGTTTAAAGGCAGGGAATATATTGTTTATTCTATTGGCTAGTATTCTTTTGATATCATGGCTGATCTCATTCTTCTGTTTTGTAGGATAAGGTTTGCAAATCCACTTCGATCACATGACCTCTCCAACCTTTAGAGGCCCATGGGGCAATCTGTTGATCCATTTCTAGAACCTTGGCTTTGATCCTTACCGAACCTCCTCTTTTTCTATTTCCCCGAGGTCTTAAGCTTCTAAGGCCATATGATCCACCTTTCCTACAGATCCATCCCCAAGCCTCTTTGGATTGATCTCTACCAGATTATTCTTTTAGCCTTCCCTCCTTCCTGAAACACAGGCCCAAGGCCTATTGGGTTTTCTCCTTATTTTCCTCTATTATTTCCTCTAACCAAATATCATAGTTGGATTCTTCCCATCAAGAGTTGTTGAACGACTATAACCATTCTTAAATCTGATTTCCGTATTGGATTGAAAGTTATGGCATCTCAAAGTTTCCTAAGTCTTCACTCACCTTTTCCAGCTACTGCCACATGGCATGCACATGGTTCCCTCTCACTCATTCCATCCCATGTGGTATCAACATGGTGACGATGTGGCACCCATTACCCGTCCTCCTCATCATTGGGATCTACCTTCTTCATCTCCACCTAGCATTTCGATCACATACTCCGAGAATGACGTCAAAGCTTCATCTTCCATGACATTCACACTCTTCATTGTCAGAGTCCTTCTCCATTGGAGTAAATATACTCCTACTATCGTAACTCACTCTAATGACCCCCCCTTAATTAATGGTTGGGATTGCATTCCACTCGCTATTCGATTGAAAACCTTCATTCATTCTCAGAGTTGATGGAATTACGACTACAATACCCACAGTACAAATATTTATTTATGTTTCTCATTTAGTGAATGTTCCTTTGCTGCCTCAGATTGAATCCTTGTCTTCTTCTTTCACATAGCAATGTTGTTCACAGTTGAATTATTTGGTGAATTACGCATGCTCTTTTGAGGCTAAGCCCCTTATCCTTCCAAGAAAACAACATCAAAACCACATGCTTATTAATTTGAAAAAGTTTCGCAAGCTTAAACTTCAAGCAGATTGTCAAAGAAAAACTCTCCTAATCCGTCGATCTTTTCCTTGAGTGAATGATAAGATGTTTTTCGTGCAACAATATTCGGTTTATAACTTTGGATGGTCATATTTAAAAGTATGAATGGTCTCCTTCAGACTCCGAATGACTTTTAATCATGACCGTTGATCGTCACTGAAAGGATGATCCAGATCTTTCGCATGCAAAAAAAATCCATGGGGGAATATTCCTCTATACCTCTTGTCGATACCTTCAAACTTCACAAATTTTATGGATGCTAAATGATTAGCTTCAACTACACGTCATCATTTTTTTGGGCTTTAACCTTCAACATGCGCATCGAGGAAGAAATATTTGATCCGGATTATTTTCGGCACGAAATGAGAGCGAAGATATAATAAAGCAATGTACAAAGATATCTTGGATATCCAATAATATAATAGAAATGTATCAGAGATGCAACCATAAACACATAGATAGAGTAATACACAATTTTCGATTAATGAGTGAAAATGTATAAAGACTGTAAAAATACAGAGTGAAAGACTCGCTAGAATGGTGGTAGCTTATCTATGAGAAGAGATGTGTCCACTACTTGCATTCGCAAGAAGATGATTACAATGAGGCTCTGAAGGCATTTTTACAATAAAAATCAATATCAAAAAATTGATACATCCAAAAACCTAACCCTAGGAGATGAAGCGCCAAAAGTCACGTGGGCCCCATTTGGGTAAGTCGATACATAAACTCCCGGGGTCATAACTTTTGCATACAATCTCTGTTTTAGGTGCACGATAGCTCGTTGGAAAGGTATCGTCGAGGAGATTAATTTTGGGGGCTCAATCATGCTTTCAAATATCATTGATAAGATCGATCCCGAAAAACCTTCATTTAGGCCCTCAAAATGGCCCCAGAAGTTAAAAACGACTAAAAATAGTAAATTACCAGAAAGCTGTTTTGAGCCAATTGGAAAAGGTGGGTGGCCACCGATATCCACCTGGATAATTTTTCTTCGATTATTTTCTTCAATCCATTTTCATTGACACATTAGAGTAGACTGTGAAATAGCTTCCCCAATGGATGATGTAGATTTCTCCATATTTGTTGGACGACTAGATCTCACTCTCGGAGTTAATACGTTGGGATGAGACTTGAACATGAGATAGGAAGACTCCGATGCAAAGTTATAAATGCACACTCTACCATTTTCGAGGTCCAATGGAAAATTGACTAGAACCATTGATCTGGTGGGTTTTCTCTTTTGTAGGTTCAAGAATTAAGGGTTGAGATTAACCCAGGCGCTTGGTCAATGCCCGTTGAGTGAGAAATTTTAAACAACCATAAATTTTTCTACAAATGTCATAATGAGGCTCGTGATACCTCATTGTAAAGGTGTCAGACAAAGGAACACAATGATATGGGTCTCTAGGTTAAACAACTGATATAAGACATCATAAAATATAGAAAACCGACAACCACGAATTTGGGGGAAAAATGGCCATATCGACTTCAAGCAGTCATATATAGGGCTACAAGTTACAAAATCAAGATCATGATAGCTCAATAGAAATACGAAGAAGAGAAGAGAAATATGGCATAGAAAATGGGGGAATATTGAGAGTGTAAATTGCTCGAAAATGCAAAACACAAACATAACCTAAATTCAGATAAAGAACCAGACATGCAGACTTCAAACAATCTTATCTTGAGCCACTGACAACGAAATTGAACCATAAATGGATCAA
Source organism: Picea engelmannii (assembly GCA_009831015.1). Taxonomy (NCBI): domain Eukaryota; kingdom Viridiplantae; phylum Streptophyta; class Pinopsida; order Pinales; family Pinaceae; genus Picea; species Picea engelmannii. The sequence continues at coordinate 12,841 of ML818950.1, read as the reverse complement.
CGGAAGTTGAGACATAGGCGAATAATACAAAATGATATCATTTAGCATATGAGAGAAAAAAACGCCCATAACAACAAAATAAATTCAGAAAACAACCCAACAAGCAGAGTGAATAATAAATTTTAATAAATATCATCGGTAAACTATCATAGGGAAAATGTAACTACCCGAGAGTCTCTTCAACTCCCATTTGTAACTCCTACATCTATATTTTCAAAATTCCAAAGAAATTTGAAATGTTAAAAAGAAAAAATTAGGGAAAACCAAAACGAATGGTCATGAAAACTGAAGAGTCTCTCTCTTGTTCTATAAAAGGGAGCTGGTTGAATGTATCATGACTTTTGCCCTTTGTAACAAAGGATGGTATTTTTAATTCTAAGTAATAAAGAAGGAGGATTTTCAGAAATGTGTGGCTTTGATAGTTGTAGTAGAGACTATTCTTTATGCATTTATCTTCTTCTTGAGTAGATAGGATTCTGTTGTATGAATTATTTCTGCACTCTATTCTGTTTTCTCACGCTGTCACATGTTTCTTCATGGGTACATAAATGATGTTATATATGTATTGTTAAACTATTTGTATGTGCATTTGCAACATTATTTATTTCATTTACCATTAGAATACATGAACTATTTCTAGTTCGGATGGTTATCTTTCTCTGTACTCATTCTATTATTATTATTATTATTATTATTTTTATTTTTTATTTTTTATTTTTTATTTTTCGGGATAGGTTAGAAGTAGTAGGATTAGATTACTTTTATTTAGTAACATTAGTCTTAGAATTATTTAGAACTATTTTGAGGGAAACTCGCTATCTTTCCCATTTTTATTCTTTTAATTTTGAGCGGCAGTGAGGCCCGTAAACTTGTGAGAAACACTACTCCAAAAGAGAGTAGGTCTGATTGGGAACTGCCATCGGGCATTTTACCTCATTTGATTGAATTCGTCATTCTATCCCGTCAACACCTCCTTAATGAAGCTCATGTTTAATTCCTTTAAATCCATGGTAATTGGATGAAAATTCCATAATCATTTTGTGTCGAGAACTACATCACAATTGCCCATTTCAATAGCTAACATGTAGGATTTGGGTTGGTAGTCCCCTATTTGAAGTTTCTCAGTTTCACACTTACCACCATCTTTCATCATACTTGTTGGAACATATATATATTTCTAAACTTTAGACTTTAAATAGTTTTATTTCCTAGTTAAAATAAGAATAAAGCGCGCTTGATTCTCACTGTCGATGAAATTTTTCGTTTGATTGAACATTCCTTTTTCCTGAGTTATTTTGGAACCGCCTGATTATTAAAAGGTCAAACCCCTAGAGAATACTCCAGAGTTTCAACTTTTGGAGTTTCGCACTTCAGGCATTTCGACATGTCTCGCCTTCAAAGTCCCGATACGCGAAAAGTGTTCGAAAGATCCTAGTCACCCTATACATGTATACCCTCCTAAGATTTAACACGTCACTGCGGGAAGAGACCCTTAGGGAAAGCGATAGAGCTATAAATTGTAAATCTACGAAATTCGAAGTCCTGAATTATTAAACCTTGGTTAAATAAACTAATCTCAATTAAAGGTAATTGATAGCTTCACACACTCGGAGTTCGGATATTCACCATCCATCACATTCTAAATTCACAAATCCCAAACTCTCAAAATGTCTTAAGCGTTAAGCAGAGTTAATTAAAGATTAAAGAAAATTAGCGAATAATTAATCACTTTGTGGTTTCTAGCTTCGAAAATCATTTATCAAGCTATTATTGGATATCTCAAGGTCCGAAAGCCCGAAAGGAATTAAAATTTAAAGGTGATTAATTAACAAGTTAAACACTCTTATCTCATGTTAATTTTTTGTTGAATTGTAATTCAGGTAAATTCAAATTTCATCTAAGTAACCTCCCGATCACGAACCACCAAACATTTATGGCATTAATAACGGATCTACGGAAAGGATTTCGAATAAGATCGAAGATCACCGTCTGGATTTTTCATTAAAATTAACAAATACATTGTCAGTGAAGGTATGCATAAATTGATATTCTTAAAGTGAAAACGATATTGAAGTTTGAATTCCATTTTGCGTTTTCACAGAACAAGCTTTAGCAAGATAAGAAGTTTTGTGCATTTTTGTGACAGGTAACACAGTTATGAGTTTACTACTATCATGGCTCCGCGGAAAATGGTTAAAGCGGCTGGTGAGAGCTCGAGCCAGAACAAAGATGTCCTCTCAGACACATCACTGAGAGCTATGGAGACTATAAAAACCTGGACGCAGGTATGTGATATCCTACAATATGAGCTGAGAAACTGTCCATAAGAGTCAGATTATGAGGGGCCCGAAACTCAGGTGATGAATCTCAAATATGTAGCCCAATAAGAGCTGCATAAAATAGCCACATGACTGAGGATCATGTCATATAACGACATGATAGGCTGGGCCCTGGAGAACATTGACATCTCGACCATGGCCATCCACAATTCACAGAAGGTTGCTGTTGGATCTTTCCAGCCAGAACATATACAGGTGATGTATAAATTGTCCCTAGAATTCAAACATAGTTATAATACTACTTTCATGAAAGAGTGTAACACCCTGTTTCCCCTAGTTTGTAAAAATAACTAGACTGGCCTAGAACTGTGGCAAACTCAGAAATGTGAATATGTGATGTGAATGGACCTTGTGGAAAAGGTCAATGAATGTGAATAACATTATGAATTTATATTGTAGGATTGCTGAGATACCCTGGTTATTCACATAGAGATATGAATTATGAATGAATAACATAGGTAATACCCTGGTTAATGTGAATAACATTATGAATGTGAATAACCTGGGTAAACCTCCCCATAGAGATACCCTTCTTGAAAAATCCATCAAGAACATGGAAAAAGGACGTGAAGGCGCAAGGCCTTAAGAAATCCCTGGTAAGTATCGAATCGATGGACGAGGTCCCATCAGGAGATCGAAAGAAGAAACTGGAGTGTCAATCACCTTAACCCTGAATAGGTGTTAATCGATGGACGAGATCCCGTCGGGAAATCTGTGGTCACCCATGACCGTTAGATTGGTAGGAGAAAGTAGAGGGTTAAATGCCTTACCAGTTTTCCTTTCTGTGTCTTCATGGGTAGCAAAGATATCGGGAATCATAGATCCTCAAGGTCCATGAGAACATCTGAACCGTTGATTTTTCCCCGTCCAGGAAGTCGTGGGAGAATGCACAAGTTAGGAAACTGTTTGAGCCGTCAGATCTCAGCTGGAAAACCCGACAGCCGTTGGATCTGTCAGGAGATACCTGAGGGTTAAACCCCCAGTGGATAAGGGAGAAATCCATGAAATAGATTTGGGTCATCTGATTAAAGGAGGCCACGTGTCATGAGATTTCCCATTTTGGTAAATCGGGAGTTGAGAATTCGGGAGCTCTCGTGACAAGAGATCGGGATGTTCCATGGTGGAAACCTTGAAGTAGTCGTAGACTGACTGATTTCAGGAGGCTACGTGTCGAGAGATTACCCATTTCGAGAAATTGGGAATTGGGAACTCCGGAGTTCTGGTGACGAAATATCGGGGCCTTCCATGGTAGAAACCCTGAAATAGATTTGGGTCGTCCGATTAAGGGAGGCCATGTGTCATGAGATTTCCCATTTCGGGAAATTGGGAGTCGGGAACTCGGGAGTTATGGTGACGAGAGATCGATATGTTCCATGGTGGAAACCCCGAAGTAGTCGTAGACCAACCGATTTCGGGAGGCTACGTGTCGAGAGATTACCCGTTTCGAGAAATCAGGAATCGGGGATTCGGGAGTTCCATTGACAAGAGGTCGGGCTCTTGCCTTGATAAATTCTGACTTATAAATATCGAGATGTTAGCATGTGGTTAAGTCCCGAGGAACATACGAGATTCCTTTGGGGGATCTCAGGGTCTATAATGACCATCAAATGTGGAGAAGAGACGTCAACTTTAAGCCAGGGCGCGAATGCGCCTTAGGGTAAGTGGCGATCAGATTTGAATGACCAAGGTCCACCCACCCAGATCTATGGCTAAGGCTTCATTCTGGAGCCCCCTTGTTGTTCTGCCTTTAGCGATGAGGGGGGGGGTTCGATATCGAACGTGAAACTCAGGAACGGTCAGGATCTATTCGCCTTGATCAATGACATTCAGGCAAATTCCGGACCCCCCTTGCCATTCTACCTTTAATGGGGGGGAGGGGGTCCGGAATGGTGTGGCGTGTGAAGTGGGACCCATCTCCTATCATGCCACCCACCATGTCATGTTTCCCCTCTCACCACATGTACTCCGCTCACCCACGCGACAGGGCCGTTCCTAATGGCCATTTGCCAACCATGTAGGGACTCGTCCCTATTGGCCAGTTACCAGCCCTACCAGGGTTCGACGGTTGCAGAGTCGAACAATTCAACATCCCTGTAGCGCCGAGGCACGAAATACAAAGAGGCACCATGAATTATTTGACTAGTGATCATGACCCACGATCACATGGGAGCAGAGAGAGAGAAAGAGCTAGCTTGCGCTACGCCTCTGCAGAGGATTCAGAGGCTCTGATTCTGCAGAAATCAACGAAAGCTGTGATTATGGTAGTGGGTGTGTGACAAAGTGGTATCAGAGCATGGTGACAACACTCAGCCTGATTGGGCTCATGAACGAGTTGCGCATAAGCTCCGTTCGAAGCAATCCTACGAGGAGTAACCCCCTAACTTAACTCTCTTGTCCATGATTAAAACTTGGAAATGAGAACCCGACTGTGTATGCATGTGAAAGAGTTATGAATTTATGCGCATGTTATAAAATGTATCTAACTCTTGACTAATAACCAACGTTTGTCTTTTCACCCAAGTGGACGATCAGCCGTGGGAATTTACAAACGTAGAGAATGGTGACTCACCAAGAGGTGGGAGAAGGCTCCCACAATAGAGACGAAGAGTCTGATGAAAGAAGAGCAATAGGAACCCCGCCATATCTAGATGAGACTGTGAGGAGTCTCATGGTTGAATTTCAAAGCTGCAAGGCCGACAATGAAAGGATGATGAAAGAACAAGAAAAGCAAACTGAAATTAATGCAGTTTTACTGCAGAGCTTATCTGTCCTACAACAGAAAATGCAACATGAACCCGAGATGCAGAAACATGGTCGTATCAGTGGCCATATTGAGAGGAGCACCTCAAGGAAGGTCCACCCCAGAGGTAAAGGACCAGTGCCAGACAATTCCTCTGAGAAGGAAGCTGGCGATTCAGAAGGCTCTTCCAGCAGCAGGACCAGTTCCTATTCTCAAAGAAAACAAAAGAAGCAAAAGACTTCCAAGGGTCATAAATTTGAGGAATTCATAAAGGCCAAACCTCCCTCATTCGACGGTGAGATAAAGAAGGGAGAGGAAGTCGAGGCCTGGCTACTTGGACTGAAGAAATATTTCAAAGTCCATGATTTTTTAGAGAATTTGAAGGCCCAAGTGGCCACTTTCAATCTGAACGGAAAAGATTCCATCTGGTGGGAAGATCTTAAGAATATGAAAGGGGTCTGTGAGGAGGACCTATCCTGGAAACAGTTTGAGAAGTACTTTCGGAAGAAGTATTTGTTGGAAAAATATTTCGACGAGAAGGCTAAAGAGTTTTATGAACTCAAACTAGGGCAACTCGCTATAGAGGAATATGTCAGCAAATTCCTCGACTTATTGATATATGTACCCTACATCAAAGCAGAGAAGGCAAAGGTGCAACACTTCATTAGTGGGCTACCCAAGGAATACCAGAACCGAATTGAATTTGACGAGCCAAAGACCTTAGAAGACACTATTTGAAAGGCAACATATTGTCATGAACAATATGGACATCGGGTAGAGTCTCATGGAGACTGGAAACAAAAGAATGGTTCGAGATTTCAGAAAAAGGGGATCAAATCCTCAGGATTTAAGAACTACAAGAAGAACCCCAGAATGAACTTTCCAGCCCGGAGTGTACTCCAACAGAACTTTCCCTCATCGGATGGAAATAAAACTTCTGGACCTATACCAGTGAAGACTGATAACCCAAAGAGAGAACCTCTGAAATGCTGGGGTTGTGGAGGAGAGCATATCCTGAGAGATTATCCACGCCGACAACAAAATAGTCAGAAATTTTATAACATTCAAGAAGCTACCACAGTCAATGATGTGGCAGGGAGTGTGCCGCAGATTTATGCAGCCTTGGATAATAACCAAGATGACCACCAAGCTTCAGTGGTGGAAATAGAAGGTATGATTTTCAACCATCTGGTATCTGTTTTTATTGACCCTGGTTCAAATTTGAGTTATATAGCCCCTAGAGCTGTTGATAAGTGTAAGCTACAGCCACAAAAACAAACCAAGCCATGGTTGGTACAGTTAGCCACTGGCACCAAAAGAAGGGTAGCAGAGGTCATACCAGCCTGCCAATTAATGTTGGGTGAATTCCCCACCCAAGCAACCCTTAACATATTACCCCTAGGATCATACAATCTGTTGATTGGTATGGACTGGTTGGCTGCCCATAAAGCCAGACTGGACTGTTACCATAAAACCATAGAATGTGTGAGCAAATAAGGAAAAAGGATAACCCTCCAAGGGATCCGAAAACCGGTCTCAGTGAGGCAAATATCAACCCTGCAAATGAGAAAGTATTGCCAAAAAGGGTGTCCCCTATATGCAATACAGGTGTTGAAAACAATTGAA
>ML818949.1:160119-172945 GCA_009831015.1 Picea engelmannii | reverse complement strand
TTAACAATTATGGTGGAAACTAGGATAGGGGTGTATATCCTTATACTCCCTATCTAGCCTTGGCCAAAACAACCTTATCTTGAATTACAAATGATAATAATAAAGTAAAGAGACAATACCATTCAAGAAAAAGCATTAGCATGCCAAAGTAAACCTCCACAAAAGAAAGAGAATGACCTCCTAGAGATAGCGCACCATCATTATCATCAAAGCATAACCAAAAAGCATTATTCCATAGCACAAGAGACAAAATACTCCAAGTGTAGCGAAAATTTCAGACCAATACTTCTCACAAGAAGGAGAGTTATATTAAAATGAGATCTTATGATCTCTTATTTATACAAAATGTCACCAAGGTAACTTGTCCACATAATTAGGGATAAACCACAAGACTAGGGGTCAACAACCCTAATCTTGCCCCCTTAACAAAGTAATATTAAACAATTCATTTAAAATTCACTTTTGCACATAAGAAAACCCTAATTTTAGAAGGACGTCACCCCTTTAGGGGATGTTTTGGCACTAGCAGCAAGTCGATGGTGTAGGAGGAGGGTAGCTAGCCTTGCCAAAGCCACATGTCAAGTATCCAAGCTACTTCCTTCATGGTCAAAGCCCAATTCTCCTCAAAACATCCAAGTGCCAATGCATCAACCACACCACCAAACCCTAAACCCCCTAGGTGACGTCATGCCTCTAGAAGTGACATTTTGCCTCTCCTAGGAAAAACGTTTGGCATGTGGGGGCTAGGTCATGTCATCCAAGTCATCTTTTAGGCCTTCCAAGTTTGATCTTTCTCATCCGGCATGCGGGCCTTTGGCATCCACCTGTGGGCTTCAAGCCCCATGGAAGCCCAAGCTAGGCTTGTTCTTCCAAAACTGTCCACTGTAATGTCCCCCACCTCTTGATGAAGAGGTCTGGAGAGACTCAGCAATCTAGCTATCCCCACTAGACTATAGTCTCAGTCATCTTGGGGACAAAGTCAACCAGAAGACATAACATTCTATTACTGAGTTGACTTTGTTTGAAAAAGGGTAACTCAATGAAAGAAAAGAAAAGGTGAGTTAAAGTTAAGAGTTAACCCTAGGGGTTAACTAACTCAACAGATGAATAGACTAGAGCTATAAAAGAAAGGGCAGGGCGCACTTCTAAGGCATTCTGGATTATTATATTATTTTGCATTGGAGCTCTTGAGCACAAGCAATTTTGAGGGTTTTGAGTCTAAAACCTAGAGATCAACTCGGTGGTGAAAGATTCCACCTTCCTTGATCCAGGCTTGATCCCAGAGGTGAAATAATCCTCCCACACCATTCTACAGTGTTGCAGGGGTCTGATCTAGTGGCAGAGGCAAGCTAGTGCGCAACCTAGGGGGTTTCCAGCTAGGTGGGGCACGGCACCTTAAGGAGTTTAGCTCGATTTGAGGAAAGGAGGGAGCTTCTTGGCAAAGGAGCATCTGGGTTTTCTTCGTATGGTCCCTGGCATCATTTCTAGTCTATTTCGGAGGAGGTTATCCCAACAGTTTATTTCCTGGAGCTTGGCACGACTTGGAGGAGAGAGGGGCGCATTGCAAGAAGTGGTTTCCTTTGTTTATTGGCCCGGATCTTCATAGATCATCTTGAGATTTCACCAGCTTGTTCGTATTGGCCCGATCTATCATCTTGGAGAGTTTGGTGGCAGTTGGAGACTCCTAGAGGGGAGAATGAAATCTTGTTGATTCAGTCAAACCAGGGGGGTGCAACCCAGTTGAGGGGTTGCTCAGTTGGAGGGGAAAAACTTATCCAGACAGCTTGAAACTTGGTCAGGGGAATTCTACTAGCCCGATCTACATTCCAGGTGAGTTTGGAGGTGTTTGGAGCACAGAAAGAGGAGGGTCGAAACTTGGAGGTTCATCAGCAGCCAGGGCAGTGTGCAACTTAGCCAGTTGGAGGGGTTCTGCAGTATATTGGACCGGGATCTCTTATCTTTAGTCTTATCTTGCATGTTGTTGGCCTTTGGAGGCTTGGATCTTCTTCTCAGACAGCCTTTGGGAGGTTGTTATCATTGTATTGCTTATTATTGTATCGGCTGGCAACCCATCTTTGATATTATTGGAGTTTTCTTCCAGATCTGCAGATCTCGTGTTCAAAGGGATCTTCCTACTATCTAAATAAAGGTCATATCTGACATTATTGGTCCTATACTGTTGTTCTTTATTGTATCTTGTCTTGTTTATGATTATATGCTTCAGATATTTATTCCATTGCTTAATCAACATCAAGTAAACCCTAATGCGCAACTCCATGAGTAAACCTGCAAACACATAAGCAAACATAACAACAGTAAGCAGTTAGTGTTCCGAGCAAAAAATTTGGCTTGGGAACATTACATCCACCGACTAGGTCCTGCAAAGACAAATAAGCACGCCCTCCAAGGATCTCAAGTCATAACATCATGATAAGTGAATCCAATCAATAAATGAGCCACCTTAGCATGTGCATCAAAGATCACTAAATCAAACAATTAACTGCTCAAAGACATTATGTGACTTGTCTAGCTTGAATATGGGAGGGTTGACGAGGTGTCCTATTGGGTAGATCTTGCCCTAAGTCAAGGAGAGTTTAAAAGAGATCCTTCTCTAAGCCATGTAAAGTGGGAGAAGTGGTAGGGGTCAAGACTCAATGGGCATAGGGCTCATGACATACAAGAGGTCGTAGTGTCTCATTCATGGGTGCCTTTGTAGAGGGTGTGTGGTACCTTCGTCCGCAATGCACTTTTTCCAAGCCCATTATTTTCCCATTCTTTCATTCTTTCATAATTTAAGGAAAGGTTGAAGGCCATTGCCCTGGCGTGGTGTCCAGATAATGGCAGTGTCACCCACAAACACCTAGTGGAAATGAGAAGGTTGGCTCATGATGAGACCCCCTTTCTCTTAGCCATGCAACTAAGATCCATTACCCCGGCTTGGTGACCAGATGATGGTAATATCATACCACTAGATATTCATGGATATGATAGGTCGGCTCGTGATGAGACCTCCTATCCTCCAACAAACCTTTTCAGCATTCTTAATCGTATTTTATTGTGGGTCCCTCTTTCCTCAAAGATAAGTGTTTCATTGCTTTCTTGGGTGATCCCTAGGCGAAGCATCTAGAAGGTTCATACATAGGATTTTATCGTTTACCCAACATCAATCCCTCTGGGCCTTCAACCCCTTCTTCCCATAGAATGAGGGACAACCCCTTCTTGGGTCAATACACCCTAAAATCCCAGGAGATAAGGAAATGGGGGGAAATGGATGGAAAGTGGTAAGTATGGTCGAGAACGGTACGATGGCTCTTCAAGGGAGTTCCTAGTAGCAAACCCATCCCCAAGGAAGACCACTTACTAGGGCACAATGTCAACCACCAAGCTGAAGCAAAGCAAGGCAAAAGGCATAATGTCCAAGCATATATCATGAAATCTAGAGCAATCTAAGATACAACATACTTAAATGCCTTAAATATTGAAATGATGCTCACCATAATACTGACTTGTACCTCATGGAGCAAGGCTCACTTCCTTCGGGAAGATAGTTGATGTGGTGGATTCCATTTGAAAATCTGCGACCTTTGTGGTGGTGAGAAGGGTCTCCAACTGTGCAAAAGGGTATTGTTGGTCATGTAGTCTCTCAGCACTCAATATCTACAACCTGAGGGCCTCAAGACATAATCTCCTTAGTTATCCACAAAATGGGGATAACAGTCTCTACTCGAGAACTTGTTGCCTATGAAGACACTTGACATTATCCTTTTAGACTCAAAATTAAGATTAGAAACAAAAGAAGGCGTCTTGGAGAAAAATTCCGTGATGATTTGCTCCTCCTCTTGTTCTCATATTTATGCTTGAAGTTGTTGTAAATCAAAAGGATGATACGAAAATCGTATTACTTTCCCAAAGATATCAATATTCACAAAAACTCATGCTTTTCCAAAACTAGCCACCTCCATTATTAGCAACCGGCTTTTCTGAAAATAGTTGCATATGAGTCCAAAAATACCAATATCCATAAACAGCTCCTGCTTCCAAAATTAGCAATCACTCCTTCCAAAATCAGAAACTTTTATTTTTCCTTGCTTTTCCAAAAACAGGAATATTCCAAAAATAGCAAGGTACTTTTCTAAAATATCCATGCCCAAAAATAGCACACCAAAAATAGGTATTATGAAAGTTTTTGGCCACATGCATATTGAATACAATGTTGCATGCACTACAATCCCTCTGAAAATGGTTGATTTTCCTTGTTGATTTTGAGTTAGGTGTGAATGTTAGCAAAACCCAATCCCAGGCAACCTAAGGTTTATTGCAAAACCAAAATATATACAAATCACTTTTTACTTCCAGGTTGCCTCATCAAATCAGGCAACAAACCACAAGCATAAACCTAGGGACCCTTGAATGGACCGTCAAATGACCCTTCAAACACCATATTGATGAGGCTCATTGCTCTAGTCAACCCCAACTCCCCATGGGAGACCAATCGATTTCCACGAGATTCTTACGCAGCTACCACTCCAAGACATATGTTGTTGCACACCACCCAATCAATAGATAGTCCAGTCCACAACTCAATTCTACATAGCCCTAGGGCAATGAACCCTCCCCCTCCAATCCAGCATAGCCAAACTTCCATCTAGACTTTCTTCTCAACGGAATTGAATGTTAGGGGAGCAAGGCCCCTCAGCTTTGGCCACACCCCAGAGGACATCATCTACTAATGCATCGACGATTTCACAATCAATGATGACTCTAAGGGGGACTTGATCTCCACACTTGTCCTCGACAATTGGCTTCGACACTTCTTGACATCATCCTCGCTCGACCAATACCAGATTCAACATGAGTGCCCTCCTTTTTTAGTACACTAGCTTCATTACATCTTTTTGTGTAACCATACTCTAATTCTTATGCATTTATTATTATCCTCGTTAGCTTTATTAGCTAGATGTTTAGTTGATAATCATGAGCTTATATTTTCTAATTTTAGCATATTTCAAGGAGTTTCCTTTGCACTGCTGCATTGTACCTTATGTTATTGGATGTACCTTTTAGTCCCATTGACCTAATTTGTCGAACGTTAATAAAATCATCTTATTATCTTATTTTATCTTATCTTATGCTTGAGGGACTCGTACATTTACTAGGAAGCCCACAATGGTATGCTTTGTTGTAAAGGCATGTTCAAAATTGTCTTCTTCATTGTAGTGTTGATTCATATCTCCTTCTACAAGAGTGGTCCTCCTAACTTATCAAATGTCCAGGCTATAGCCCTTGTTGGCAAGCTAAAACTTGTAGCAAACACTTCAAAAGGCCAAGACAAAATGGTAGGAGTTATAGAGATGAGATCCGTATTCTCTATCTTTTCAACCACAACAATAAGAATATCTTATGTGAAAACCCAAGCTTATTCATGGATTTTTACATCTTGCACATGTGCTATGTGTCATCTAAGACTTGCATACCAATATTTGCAAGAGCTTCCCTATGTTTGTCATCATAAGCTTCTTGTTCATCCACTTTTTCTAGGTTCAACTACTTTCCATCTACAATGCTCCAAATCTTTTCACTACAAGAAGGTTTCTAACTTTGAATTTCTAGATGGCAAAGTTCTTACCATCAAACTTGCGTGAGTCTAGGAGTATAGCACCTTGAACATTTCCTCCCATCTCTTCCATGTGTCTTCAATGATCTTTTCATATTTTCTAGATGAGATTAAATCTATAGCAATAGTCTTTGACCTCAATATGAAATGCAATTGTCCTCGAGCAATTTATGGTGCTCTTCATGTAGAAATATATGAGGTCCTATGAGGCTGCCATCTAAGGTATGTCCTTGACCTTAGTATGGCTCTAAGTTTCAACTGTATGGTTGTCTTCTTTTGTTGTTTTAGGACAGCAAACAGTCATCCCACTTTCTGCTCAATGTTTTATAGGTTAAGTGCTCTTTTAAGGTGCCCTTGCAAGTGTTTTCTTATCTCAATGTTAGCACATGCAATATAACTTAAAACACATAACACTACCTCTAGATCTTGAACTTTAAAATGCTGATCTACACTTCTAAACATGCATAAATTTGACACAGGTATTTTTGGTCAACATGACCCTGGATAAAACCCAACCGGGGAAAACTAATATGGGATATATGTCTATATAATGATGATCAAAGCAAGAGATACAACAAGTAATGCAATACAATGGAACCTGTATACATAGCAAGCTCCTCACAAGCCTTGCCACAAGATCCAGAAAGAGAAGTGCCCAAACTCAGGTGCGCCCGCTCCCTTTGTTGCCCTCTGCACTGAACTGAAGCGTTCTAGCTCATCTGTGACCCAATGAAGAAATCCCTCCATGGGAATGTGCTCTCCTGTGCTGCCTCTCCACTGAAACTATCAGAGCTCGAATCCTCCAAGCAGATTTGCTACCAGGTAGCTGTCAATCCTCTCCACAGGTGTGCCCTCCTCCTAGCAGAAATGATCACCATAAATAAATTGAGCCATAAACTGAATGCCTCTCTCCACAGAAGCAAGCGCCCAAGCTCTCATTTCCCTATGCAACAAACCTCATCTCAAGGTGACAAGTCCTCCTCTCCTGATGAGCAAATGAAGGATAATAAATGTGCCCTCCTCTAGTAGATGCGCCCCTCCTCCATATGTCATGCTCCCTCCAAGAGATAGAAGCTAAAACTCCATGGACATGCTCTCCATGCAAGTTCAAACCAAACAAGAACTTCTCCTCAAGCTCTCAAGGGTTTCTCTCAAACCCTCATGAAGTGTGCCCTCCTTCTCCTCAAGAAATGTGCCCCTCTTCTCTTCTCCAAAACTCACAAGTGAAGAATGAATCTCCAAAACTCACTTTACCCTCTCTTTAGCCTCCTTTGGCCAACCCTAAAAGATCAATGGCCTAGATTAGATCTAGCCAAGTCTAATCAATGGGTGAGATCTCATCCAAAAATCTCACTAAGGAAACCCACTTTCCTTAGTTGCTTTATGTCTATTAATTCACCCACATTGTGAATTAATTGTCACTTTATGACTTAAGTGACATATTTCACTTTTGACTTAAATCTCCTAAGTCAAAGTGAAATTAGAATCATAAAGTAAAGTATAAGGGTAATAGTCTTCCCCTTTGTGCTTAGAGACTCATAAGCACATGGGGACCACTTTCCAAGGTACCCAAATCTCATCACTCCCTCTTACCGAGGAAAGTGTTCGTCACCACCAATATCATCCCTGCAGTGGACATGGTTGCTTCCTGGCATATGCTCGGTGAGTATGGTTGTACCCTGATCTCTGAAAGTGGACTCTGTCATAGATCTGCTCAATCTGCATGATCTATAAATGACACTAACTCTCCATCTATCCAAGATCACCTAGATCTCGACATCACACCGAAGATCTCCACCTTGGTCTCCCACCAAGGATTTCCTCCTGCTCCTGGCCTCTCACCAAGAGTCACTACTCTTGGCATCTCACCAAGAGTCTCCCCCTCTTGGTCTCTCACTAAGAGTCATGAACTTGGCCTCTCGCCAAGTCACCTCCACCTGAAGTGGATCTAGAACCTGATCTGCCCGTCTCAAAAGCTATGTGAGGCTCAAGCCTCCGTGGTGCCCTACTGCTCCTCCTCATCAACCTCTGATGCACCGAAGCTGTAGCACCAACTCTCTATCTACTCGACTGCTCTGAAACTGTAGCTATACTAGGTGGACCAGTCACCCACTCTGAAGATGTCCAGGGACACTGCGTCTGATCTCCCTCTGAATCACTGTTGTGAGTCAGTCGGTCCTCATCAACTCTGTCTCCCCATCTAGTGTTGGATGGTGTAATAGCAGATAAAGTAGTCATGAATGTACACTCTCTCGCAAACTTCTCATCGAACTCTATCTCCTCTCCTGTCGCTCCTAACACATCCTAATGCTTCTTCTTCTTCTTGGGACACTATCTTGCATAGTGACCCATCTCTCCACAAGCAAAGCATCTCACTGTGCTCATGTCTCTCCTCTGCCCACTGTTGTTGTTGCTCTCTCCTCCCTGTGGTGGGGCCCCAAACTTGGGACCCTGCCGACCTCCACGATCAGTCTTCTTCTTGCCCTTTGTCCAAAGAGCAAGGTCCTCAACACTCGAAACTGTCTGTTGTTGTTGTTGCTGCTGTCCAGAAGCCTCGACTGCAAGCCTAATCTCCTCCTGGACGAAGTCATCCCACATCCTCTCCCATGTAGGCATGACCTCCCTGGCAACAATGCCCCGTACAAATGGACCCCACGGTTTGGTGAAGCTATTCATAGCTTGCCTCACCAAAGAGTTAGGGTTCACAACCTCTCCGACGGCTGCTAGCTCGTCTTTGATCTGAGTGTATCTGCCAAGGAATGAAGTAACCATCTCATCCCCGAGCATGTGCAGTGACAGGAAAAGACGGGTGCAGTGACAGGAATAGGAATGAGACGGGTGCAGTGACAGGAATAGGAGGAACAGCTGCCTCGACTATGTCCCATAGCTTGAGGTCCTCTAAGACAAAGACCATCGTCGCCTTCCAAGGTGACCAATTGCTAGCCCCGGCTAGCCTGTCCTCCACACGCATCTGAGATACTGACATGTCTGCCAACTGCGCTCACTCTGATGCTCCCAATGCAAAGGAACGTTGCCTCACTCCTGTCAACACAGGTGTGAAAAGAGGCAAGTGAATCCACGACCTCACTCCTAGTCAATAGGTGTGAAAAGAGGTCATCTCTACAGCCCCACTCCTGTCAACGCAGGTCTGAAAAGAGGCTGTCCACAAGTGTCAAAAATCAGTTCAATAAATCCGCCCACAACTGTCCACCAACACTGTAAACTAGCTATCCAAAATCTGCCCTGAGCTGTGCAACTGGCAATGAATGAGAGGTACCTTCAGATTTGAAGTTTACCCACTGTTTTGGACTGAAAACTTCTTGTCCAAAACAGCCAACAAATCTGAAATAAAACTTCTCCAAACTGCCCACAAAAGTGCTCCATAATCAGCAAGTCTAAGCCACCTTTGGCCAACCCTAAAAGATCAATGGCCTAGATTAGATCTAGCCAAGTCTAATCAATGGGTGAGATCTCATCCAAAAATCTCACTAACGAAACCCACTTTCCTTAGTTGCTTTATGTCTATTAATTCACCCACATTGTGAATTAATTGTCACTTTATGACTTAAGTGACATATTTCACTTTTGACTTAAATCTCCTAAGTCAAAGTGAAATTAGAATCATAAAGTAAAGTATAAGGGTAATAGTCTTCCCCCTTTGTGCTTAGAGACTTATAAGCACATGGGGACCACTTTCCAAGGTACCCAAACCTCAACACTTCAAGTAGGCTACACCTACTTTTGAAGCTCCCATTGAATTAAAAACTCTTTCAAGAGTTCCTTCAACTGTATGGTTCAACTCTTTTCTCAACCTAACTTGTAGTGTTCCTCTATCTTTTGGTCTAACAAATAAAGGGGGTTGCTTTTGTCCCTTACACAAAGTTACAATTGCCTCATAACAACCTGACAATTACACTAATGCCATGTAAATTTCAAAGCAACGATAGAGAAAACAAAGAGAATAGCCTATAAAGGTTTTAAAACTAAATCATTCCATATTTTACATATCACATATATTTATAGTACAAAATTGGACATTGAAGACAAAAATACATCATCTTTTTATGAATCTATCCTAACATAACTAACGTATCAAATATAAATTTGTTATTATGATTTTGGGATTTGTTATCCCCATTTTGTGAATAACTAAGGAGATTATGTCTCGAGGCCCTCAGGTTGCAGATATGGAGTGCCGAGAGACTACACGATGTTGATTTTTCAATAGGCAAGTTTTAAGCATGAAGTGCATTCCATTTTAGCATTTTACTTAAACCATAAACAATTTTGTTGCAGCAACCAAGATCACAAGAAGAAACACCATGCACAAGTACACAAGAAGTATCCTGGGAAACCCTTTTCAACAAGGGAAGAAAACCTAGCCAATCCTTTGCTATATTCTTCAAGAGAAAGACCTCCACCACCAAGAAAACCTAGCACAGAAAAGGGTGCTCACAAACCCTAGAAGACTAGCGCCCAAGAGAGATGCGCACTTTTCCCAAGAAGATGTACTTGCTGAAATTTCCAAACTCACACTTGAGATATGTTTCCTCAATGGGGATTTTACCTTTACTTATATTAGACTAAACCTATAAAACAGAAGTGTCTGTTATCCCCCACTTTAGGGATAACTAAGGAGATTATGTCTCGAGGCCCACAAGTCCTAGACATGGAGTACCAAGAGCCAGATCTACTTGAGCATGGCCCTGGAGGACCCATTTTTTCTTCCTTCAGCGCCCCCACTTTGTCAATATCAGCAGCATCCATCGCCTCGGCCTAGTCCTGTAGCAGAAGTGGGTCTTGCTCCATGAGGTAATGAGTCTGGGTATCATGGTATGCGTCATTCTGATCCTCAAAACCTTTGAATATGTGCATTTGATTCTTTTTGTTTCTAACACGTGCTTGGATCTTATACCTATCCACTTGCCCATATCTGGGGGGAATGACAGGATGCCCTTGTAAGCTTGTGCCCATAGGTTTTGAGTTGCCACTAGTGGGATTCATGAGAAGCCATCGTCCACTCCCATCATACTTACCACTTTCCATCTTTCTCCCGCTCATCCATCCCTTTACACTGGCTCAGGCATTGGGTTGGCCAAATATTTAAGGGTTGTACCTTACCTTGTGGGAAGAAGGGGCTAAAGGCCCAGAGGGTAAAAGTAGTTGGCAAAAGATAGAAGCCAAAGAATGAACCTAGAGATGCTTCGCCCAGGGATCCCCGAGAAAGCAGTAAAAAGCTTCTCAGCAAGACACAAAGGGACCCATAAAAATAATAAAACAAGACCTGGTTAGAGGATAGGGAGTCTCATCACGAGCCAGCCTATTAGGTCCATGGGCATGTAGCAGTATGACACTACCAGGAGTTGGTCACCACGCCAGGGTAGTGGCTCTTGGTGGCATAGCCAAGAGAAAGGGGGTCTCATCATGAGCCAGCCTTCTCATTTCCGTGAAATGCTTGTGCGTAACATTGCCACCACTGGTCACCACGCCGGGGCAATGTCCCCTGACTAGCTTCTTGAAAGAAAAAGCAATAAGAATAAAGATAAAAGGCATGAATGGGCTTGAAAACATTTGCATCCATGACAAGTGCAGCTCACCCTCTACAGAGGCACCCACAAGTAAGCCATGCATTTCCCTGCTATCACTGCACCCCTTGCCCAGACATCCCTTACCACCTCATCCACTCACATGGCTTGGATTTGATTTCTCCCGGAAACACCCCACATCCAGTGAGCATTAGCCCAATAGGACACCCTAGCGCTTCCTCCAAACTTGGCTTGTAGATTAGTATAATGTCTTTGAGCACTTCTCCGGGGAAAAGGGGTTTTATGCACATGTTTAATAAACTTGATGATTAGATGTGATTGACATTGCTATGATCCCTATGACTATGAGCCCATGGAGGGCATATCTGTTGATGTGCAGGACCATACCCGATGGACAGGTACCCTTATGGACAGGTACACATGGGGAGATGATTAGTTCGGACCTCCATGGGGCTGAAATCCCATCAGATAGATGCTGAGACCCCAGCAGGGGGCAGAGACAGATCAGAGGGTTTGCATCGGAGAGGAGGAGGACGTTCCACCAGAGGCATCTTGGTAGAGCCTTACCCAGAGGGGTTGTGCCTTTTCCACCAGGACGTTGGCCTTGGAAGGCCCATGACCTCACCCAGGACGCTTTATGACGTCATCCAGCGCTATGGAGGTTTTGGGAGGCAGTGATGTGCCAAGTGGCTTGTGTGGCAGTTTCTGGAGGCCTAACGTTTTGCTCCAGGAAGCCAACGTTGCCCTAAAGGGGCCTAACGTCACCCTAAAAGGGCATGACGTCATCACTTTTGCTTGATTAGGGTTTTAATTATGACATTTAATGTAAAACAATATTTTTGTGTAAATTTGGCCTTGTCGACCTTTTGTGACCTAAAATTAAAATTAAGGTCATTGATATGGTATAAATTGAGGGTTTAATCTCTCATTTTCTTATCATCTTTCACTCACACTTGTGTGAGGTCTGAAATTTGCGGCCCTTCTAGGGTTATTGGCTGAAATTCTAGTGCGCACTTGTTGAAGGAAGGCTTATTTTGGCTATTTTTGGCATTTTCTTGGTGGAAGGTTTATAACTAGGGTTTGGCTTGACGAATGCTTGGTAAATGTAAGTGATTTTTTGCAATCCTTTCCTTACTTGAATGGCTATAGTATTTTACTTGCATTTTGTTAATGAGATTTGTTGGAATAAACGCTAGGAAATAAGCACATGTCGGTGTCCTTATTTTAATTCCCTACTAGATTATGACAAGGAGCTATTTTACCTGTTGAAGACATTGCTAGGGCCTTGCCATTGCAACACCCTATCCCTTGTTCTTCACCCTAGCCAATTTTACTTTGCTATTGAGCTAAAGGAGGAGGAAAATGTGCTAAGGCCTAGGGTTGCCTACACCTTAGTAAGTCGTTTTCCCCTAGGGTTGATGGTTGAAGCCTTGGCTTACCAACACTTCACCATCAAATTCCTCTTGTCTTTGGCCATACTATTATCATATTGTTTCTTCAACTCTTGCTGCTACTTTTGACTCTGTTATCCCCGATATCTAGGGATAACTAGGAGATCATGTCTCGAGGCCCAAAGGTCCTAGACATGGAGTACCGAGAGCAGGATTGACCTGAGCATGGCCCTGGAGGGCCCATCTTTCTTCTCCTTCGCCAGATTTGTCCTGTC
>ML818949.1:129266-144335 GCA_009831015.1 Picea engelmannii | reverse complement strand
TAATTGTCTCTAATGCTTTGGAAACATGATTTAAAATCTTAAAAATATATTTTTTTCGTTAAAATTTAAATATTTTATGTATTTTTTAAAAAACCGGTTCATTGAAACCGGTTCGACCGATTTATTACCGGTTCAGGTTGGGCCCTCAACCGGTTTCGGTTTTTAAAACATTGGTTCCAGCAGGGCATAGCGCCATCTAGCTTGAGAATTGAGAATTGGCACTTCATACGACCCAGATCTCTCTTGTATTGGTCTTCATTGTATATTCAGCCTTTGGAGGCTTGTTTTGTCTTATCACGAGCATTTTGTAGCAGCTCTTATTATGCTTATTGGATCCATCTGTAGATCATTCCAGATCTGCATCATTCCTGTATTCAAAGACTTCTCCTATTTATGAATAATATCAAATCTGAGGTATTTTGAGTTATCTCTTGTGTTGTTGAGCTTGCATGTGGTTGAGGTATGTTTCATTGCTTTATCTTCTTATCTGTTGCTGCAAACACACATTCAAATCATTAGTAAAACCCTAGCGCAACCTAAGAGACAACATTAAGCAAAGTGTTTGACGAAATACCACAACCAGAAAAAGGTTTAAAATTCATGCAAGACGTGATGTTCCTGGCATATTGGCTTTGGGAACATTACAGTGGTATCAGAGCCTAGATTCCTACCAGCCAGTGGGAATTAGCACATGCATGCAGAGCCATAGAGGGGTTTTCCATAAGAGGAGATGGATATTAAGGATTTTTCTAGAGAGACTGTACATTGTAGATGGGAATATTGCTACGACCTTAGTGAGAGAACTAGGAGCAACATTTCAACAGTATTTATCCCTGAAAAATCCTAGGTGGAGCACAGATGAGATTACCTTTTGGGTCAACCAAACGAAGGAATACATGGCCACAACAGCTAGATGGAGGGAAGCACAGAGTAACCCCACATCCAGTAGGAGCACGCAACTTTGCTACAGTTGCAAGGTGCCTTGGGAACCAGATCATAGGTGTAGGGGTAAGGGTAAGAAGCATATTATTGAGGTACACTATGACAGTGATGATGAGGTATGTGAGGATGGAGCGATAGATGCTTATTTGGAGCAGTTTGATGATGATAGTGACTCTTGCACAGAGGCTAGTGATTCTTGCGCACTTGAGGAGGATAGTGTCCCTTGCACATTGGAGGGACAGTCGGGTGGACAGGACGATAGCACCAGTGTCTCAGCAGACATATCGCATACCATTGATGACCTTACACCTCAACAGAGTGGTGACACTAGTGAGGATTCACACATGTTAGCACCTATAGATGACGAGCTCCCTATGGTGACCATGACACATCTGTCATTTTTCCAAACACCTATGACAGCCACGTCACATGAGGATAGCAGTAGCATAGAGGAGACGTACGTGAGGGATGCACACCATGGGCATGTAGATCCACAGATCCAGGAGGAGAAACAGGACGTGCAAACAGTTGACCTTACACATACAGATCAGCATGAGGAGATTGAGTCACAACTTTTGGAGACTCCATTAGTTGAGCAGATTGTGGAGACTGATAGGTTGATGGGGCACTTACTTCCAGGATCAGCCTGCATTGATGAGGATGCACTCTTTATTAGTCAGGATGACCATAGCACGTGTCTGGACATATCTATATGGGATCCAGGCGCAGATGATAGTAGCAGGGTGAGTGCACAGGAGGATACAGTTGCTCATACAGGATACAGTGTGATTCAGAGGGAGATAGCATCTAGTGATGAGGTGCAGGGACATACAGGAGGACCTAATGGCACCGTAGATAGTGGGCAGTTCAGCACTTTATTTTCTGCAGAGAGTGTTGTTGGGGCTTCCATTGATGGCACTAGCATTGAGAGACGTGAGGTGGCACCTCATCATGACTATGATCAGGAGTCACACCACTTAGCAGGACAGCTGAGAGTTAGTGAGGATATGATCAGGGCAGCCATTAGGCGCATTGATGACACACATGCATTGGTGGCAGATTATTGTTGGAGGGCATCAGTGGCACATGGTAGTTCAGATGGGGGATTTGCCATGGATGACTTTCATACTCGCAGGGAGAGAGTATCTATGATGAGGACCGACTACCAGCAGTTGTTGACTGACAGGGACTACCTATTGAGGATTGGTGAGATGTATCATGAGGCTCTGAGGGAGCAGGAGTTGGAGGTGGACAAACTTACTCAGGAGTTGGAGAGCACTCGAGGATTCTTGAGAGGCACACAGACAGCCCTTCAAGAATCAAAGTCTAGATCAGATGAGCCTCTTGAGGAGATTCGTCAGAGATCCACTTCATCTGTCTTAGTGGACACTCAGATATATCATTCAGTCACGTTGCTAGAGGATGTTGGTGATCTAGCAAAGGAGCACCAGTTGATGGAGGACACTTCCATTTGTGTTCCGAGAGCGGTTGACCTCCATGTAGAGGTTGATCCAGCAGTACGCCCAAGATCTATGATGCAGTTTGAGTCTATGGGGGACGACATGAGTATGCCGGAGCATACAGTGATGAGTGATATCTCACAGAGACATGTCAAGATGTATGGTGGGATTCAAAGGGGTATAGTGCCTTGCAAGGAGGAGACACACCTAGGGGAGCATGCAGATGTCACTCCTTTGCAGCAGCACCTAGTTATGAGAGATCACCTTCACCATATCAGCAGTTGCATGGGAGATGAGAGATGGAGGTTGGTTGACCAGCAGTTGGAGTAGTTACTTCTGGTTGTACTAGATGGTTGGGATTCGGTGATGACCACAGGAGAGTACTTATCATGGATACCGATGGACGAGCTTTTGGTCGAATCCTTGGGATTGACCAAAGCATGTGATATCTTCCAGTCCTACAGTCAGCTGCAGAGGGATAGGTCGTGGCTGAGGACATCGGGAGTGGCTAGGCCAAGACCACCTGACATGAGTATTTTTACGGCATCCAGCCGGATAGAGGTGGATCATCATAGGCAACCAGTTGAGACTTGGTGCGTGATGGTGAGCATCATAGGCCAGGTGATAGCATATGAGCATAGAGGACTTATGACAGTGATCAGTCCCACATAGGAACAGCTAGAGGAGATTGGAAGTGATAAACTTCCAAGTTTGCCATGGGATCTGAGAGTTCAGTTGGCTAGCAGGATGTTTCACTACAGGGTGACCCAGGTTGCGCCAAAGAGCCACATACGCCACCATGGGTTGGTTTGGAGTGGGCCTGCAGGTACTTGTCCTATGGAGCGAGACCTTTTCTCTCTCTTGATCATCATTATCGGGCATGGAGATAGTTGGGCAGGTACTACTTCCACAGAGATGTCTTTACAGATGCAGTTTCTGGACAGCAGGTCCAATGGCCACAGGTATTTCAGCTTGAAGATCCAGGAGAGAGGGATCCAGTGTGTATGCAGGGAGCAAAGAATCATGGTCAGTGTAGTGCAGGGCCAGCATGGTTATCTTTGACAGAGGTTAGCGTGGGATCCAGGGATTGCAGGGTTGAGCATTTCTCTGACTGACAGGGGCGAGTGGACCTTTGCAGGGGAAAGTTGTTTTGACTCTACATTGAGCTTCAGTGTTGGGGAGAGCACATCTCTTGAGGGTGTCTCACGGAGGTCTTGCAATACTTCATCCTGGCATCAGCAGGTACAGTTGATGGAGGTCGTATTGATCTTGGTAGGGACTTGGAGGATGGACTCATTCCGGGATGAGACCGTGTGGCATGCGCAGGAGATTCACAGAGTTGCTATACTTCAAGACTATGCTTCACAGGATACTGTAGTTCACTTCCTGATATGGGATCCAGGGGGTGGAGTGTCTGATTGATCATCTTGGGATGGGTTCTACTGTGTGTCCCACAGGTGGACATGGTTTCCCGGTATTATACTTGGAGGGATTTGGTTATTACTTGAGGACAAGAAATATTCTAGTAGGGAGGACTGTAATGTCCCCACTTTGGGACATCATTACATTACAAAGGGTTATGATGACCAGAGTAGCCAGATGGAGATTATAGCGAGTACATGAGCTATTGAGGGATATTTTGGGGTTTGGCTTGCATCGTTCATCCTATTTCATCATTATGATCCATTCCGCACAGATTGGCTTTGGTTCCGTTGCATTCCGGCGATTTCCATGATTTTGAGTATTTTGAGCTATAAGTTAATTAAATTCACTGAAGAGGTCATTTTGGGCACAATACTTGGAGGAACCTCTCAGTGTAATAGCTCATTGGAATCGGGAGGAACAGGACTACAAGATAGGATGATGAGAAGTGACTTTCAGTGGCCAGGGAAGCCACTAGAAGAGATAAGGCGCTTTTCAGAGGTAAAAAGGCTAATTAATTAATTAAAGTGATTTAATTAATTAATTAATAATTAAAAAAGAAAAGTCACTTTGGAGAGACAAGGTGAGCAGGAAGTATAAAGAAGAGGCAAGGGCCTCTATTCTTGGATTCGGGTATGATTATCTTTTGATATCTCGCTTCTAGCTAGTGAGCCCATACCTTGGGGGTTTTGAGGGTTAACAAACCCTAGAGGACGATTCGGTGGTGATAGATTCCACCTAGCTTGTCCCAAGCTAGGTCTTGGGGATGCAATACTCTCCCACACCATTCTAGTTCAGATCTACTCAGTGCAAGAGGGTTCTACACCATCCACAGGCACAGGAAGAAAGAGAGAGTGCACCATTGGGGGTTTCCAGCAAGGGGGGCGCACCATTCATTGAAGGAAGTTCGATCTAGCCAAAGAGAGGGGATTTTGGAGATTTGAGCATCTGGGTTCTTCTTGCAGGGTCTTCACCATCATTTTTGGTGCTTTTTGAGAGAGTTCTATGGTACAGATGATTTCCTAGAGCATTGGGACGAATTGGAGAGAAGGAGGGCATTTCTGAGATTCAGATCTATTCAGTTTGGAGGGGTTATACTTCCGATCTATCTTTCTAGCAAGTTTCAGGGCATTTGGAGGCCTCCTTCATCAGGGCCGAAATTGTAGGGTTTGACAGTTTTCAGGAAGGCGCAACCCCATTGGAGGATTCAACATTTGGAGGAGCTTCCCTTGGTATTTCGATCTGAGATTTCAGGAGGGGATTCTACTCATCCCGGTCTACAGTTCGGCATCTTTTACGTAGTATTTGGAGGTCTTTAACAGTAGGGCCGAATTATTGAGGGTCTTCAATGTTCCAGCAGGGCGTAGCACCATCCAGCTTGAGATTTGGCACTTCATACGACCTAGATCTCTCTTGTATTGGTCTTCATTGTATATTCAGCCTTTGGAGGCTTGTTTTGTCTTATCGGGAGCATTTTGTAGCAGCTCTTATTATGCTTATTGGATCCATCTGTAGATCATTCCAGATCTGCATCATTCTTGTATTCAGAGACTTCTCCTATTTATGAATAATATCAGATCTGAGGGATTTTGAGTTATCCCTTGTGTTGTTGAGCTTGCATGTGGTTGAGGTATGTTTCATTGCTTTATCTTCTTATCTGTTGCTGCAAACACACTTTCAAATCATTAGTAGAACCCTAACGCAACCTAAGAGACAACATTAGGCAAAGTGTTTGACGAAATACCACAACCAGAAAAAGTTTAAAATTCATGCAAGATGTGATGTTCCTGGCATATTGGCTTGGGAACATTACAAGAATTCAGATTGTGAGGATGTCCTAGGTAGCTAGCTTTCAAACCTTTTGAGTCAGTTTTCTGAACCTTTGACTTTTCACGATCCCTTCCTGAAGTGGATTGAGCACTTTCATCAAAGAATAAATTGGCATGATTTTATCCCTCCCACCCGCCTCCATGAGTTAGACTTTATGATTTCCGATGATACGATACACTCTCTACCCCATGTTATTTTTGTGCTTAACTTATCACTGTTTTGGTTTATGATGAAGCACAAAGGCAGGTATTGTGAGACATTGCTAGGATGGTTTCACTGGTCATTTGATTACACCTAACATCCAGCCAACAAGTAAATACAGGTAAGAAGGCATTTGTATTCATTGTACATACCATTTGCATTTCATGCTAGAATAGTTTGTTTTCACACTTGTATATATGCTTGCTTTCATTTTTGATATATATGAGTCGGGGTGATATCACCACCCCAAAATGACTACTAATAGCTTTATGTTGAGATCAAGCAGGTTATAGATTATGCCAAGAGATGTTGAGGTTCTCACGCACTCTACGGTGAGCACATGTCCCCATGTTGGAGCCAGATGTTATCCCCCACTTTAGGGATAACTAAGGAGATTATGTCTCGAGGCCCACAAGTCCTAGACATGGAGTACAGAGAGCCAGACCGACATGAGCATGGCCCTGGAGGGCCCATCTTTTCTTCCTTCAACGCCTCTACTTTGTCAGTAGCAGCAGCATCCATCCCCTCGGCCCGGTCCTGTAGCAGAAGTGGGTCTTGCTCCATGAGGTAATGAGTCTGGGTATCATGGTATGTGTCATTCTGATCCTCAAAACCTTTGAACATGTGCATTTCATTCTTTTTGTTTCTAACGGGTACTTGGACCTTATACCTATCCACTTGACCATATCTGGGGGGAATGACAGGATGCCCTAGTAAGCTTGTGCCCATAGGTTTTGAGTTGCCACTGGTGGGATTCATGAGAAGCCATCGTCTGCTCCCATCATACTTACCACTTTCCATCTTTCTCCCACTCATCCATCCCTTTACACTGGTCCGGGCATTGGGTTGGCCAAATATTTAAGAGTTGTACCTTACCTTGTGGGAAGAAGGGGCCAAAGGCCCAGAGGGTAAAAGTAACTGGAAAAAGATAGAAGCCAAAGAATGAACCTTGAGATGCTTTGTCGAGGGATCCCCAAGAAAGAAGTAAAAAGCTTCTCAGCAAGACACAGAGGGACCCATAAAAATAATAAAACAAGACCTGGTTAGAGGATAGGGGGTCTCATCACGAGCCATCCTATTAGGTCCATGGGCATGTAGTCGTATGACACTACCAACAGTTGGTCACCACACCAGGGTAGTGGCTCTTGGTGGCATAGCCAAGAGAAAGGGGGTCTCATCACGAGCCAACCTTCTCATTTCCGTGAAATGCTTGAGGGTAACATTGCCACCACTGGTCACCACGCCAGGGCAATGTCCCCTGACTAGCTTCTTGAAAGAAAAATCAATAAGAATAAAGATAAAAGGCATGAATGAGCTTGGAAACATTTGCATCCATGACAAGTACAGCTCACCCTCTACAGAGGCACCCACAAGTAAGCCATGCATTTCCCTGCTATCACTGCACCCCTTGCCCAGACATCCCTTACCACCTCATCCACTCACATGGCTTGGATTTGATTTCTCCCAAAAACACCCCACATCTAGTGAGCATTAGCCCAATAGGACACCCTAGCGCTTCCTCCAAACTTGGCTTGTAGATTAGTATAATGTCTTTGAGCCCTTGTCCAGGTAAAAGGGGTTTTATGCACATGTTTAATAAACTTGATGATTAGATGTGATTGACATTGCTATGATCCCTGTGACTTATGAGCCCATGGAGGGCGTATCTGTTGATGTGCAGGACCATACCCAATGGACAGGTACACATGGGGAGATGATTAGTTCGGACCTCCATGGGGCTGAAAGCCCATCAGATGGATGTTGAGACCCGAGCAGGGGGCAGAGACAGATCAAAGGGTTTGCACCGGAGAAGAGGAGGACGTTCCACCAGAGGCAGCTTGGTAGAGCCTTACCCAGGGGGGTTGTGCCTTTTCCACCAGGACGTTGGCCTTGGAAGGCCCATGACGTCACCCAGGACGCTTTATGACATCATCCAGCGCTATGGAGGTTTTGGGAGGCAGTTATGTGCCAAGTGGCACGTGTGGCAGTTTCTGGAGGCCTAACGTTTTGCTCCAGGAAGCCAACGTTGCCCTAAAGGGGCCTAATGTCACCCTAAAAGGGCATGACGTCATCACTTTTTCTTGATTAGCATTTTAATTATGACATTTAATGTAAAACAGTATTTTTGTGTAAATTTGGCCTTGTCGACCTTTTGTGACCTAAAATTAAAATTAAGGTCATTGATATGGTATAAATTGAGGGTTTAATCTCTCATTTTCCTATCATATTTCACTCACACTTGTGTGAGGTCTGAAATTTGAGGCCCTTCTAGGGTTATTGGCTGAAATTCTAGTGTGCACTTGTTGAAGGAAGGCTTATTTTGGCTATTTTTGGCATTTTCTTGGTGGAAGGTTTATAACTAGGGTTTGGCTTGATGAATGCTTGGTAAATGTAAGTGAATTTCTGCAATCCTTTCCTTACTTGAATGGTTATAGTATTTTACTTGCATTTTGTTAATGAAATTTGTTGGAATAAACCCTAGGAAATAAGCACATGTCGGTGTCCTTATTTTAATTCCCTACTAGATTATGACAAGGAGCTATTTTACCTGTTGAAGACATTGCTAGGGCCTTGCCATTGCAAGACCCTATCCCTTGTTCTTCACCCTAGCCGATTTTACTCTGCTATTGAGCTAAAGGAGGAGGAAAACATGCCAAGGCCTAGGGTTGCCTACACCTTAGTAAGTCGTTTTCCCCTAGGGTTGATGGTTGAAGCCTTGGCTTACCAACACTTCACCATCAAATTCCTCGTCTTTGGCCATACTATTATCATATTGTTTCTTCAACTCTTGCCGCTACTTTTGACTCCATTTGCCCTATGAATGCACTAGTCTTAGACTTCTTGCTTGAGTACTTTGATCACAACCTTCAATATCTTTGAACTACTACTAACATACTCTAACCCTAGCTTAGATTGACTTGCTAACCCTATTGCTGCCATTATTCTTTGAGTTATAGTTATACATTGCAGCATTTTAGGAGCAATTGAAAGATTGACTAATGCTTGGTAGTCATTGCTCCTAATGAATGTCAGTATTGTGACATTGATGATTAAATCGTTCTTGCTCATTTTGAAGCATTTATTGTGAAGTGAAGTATTGTGATTACTGCTAATATACATCTTTGATTTGCTTCATCAATCTATCAATCAATTGCTTTATTTGAGAAAGTCTCTAATTATATGAAGTACTAACTAGCAAGTGGTCTTGCAAATATAGTTTCTTGTTGCTTTGTTCCGAGCAGGTACATTTCTGGTTATTATTATCTTTATTGGTTGTTTAGCCGGACTTTCTGATCAGTGGTGACTTGTGAGAGGGAAACTTTTACTTAGCCTTAAAACCTTTGCCTTCTCAAAACCCCAGGTCACCGGGGACATCTCCCCTGGGCCTACCATCCTAGATAGAAAGGGACATCCTATTGAGGTGACAGTGATAGGATGGCCTCTTGTTACGTCAGTTTGTCTTCTTTTACCTTTCCTTTACATCCAAGCACAAACTGTGCAATAACAGTGTCTATTGGCACAACAGGGCCGACCTCAATAACTCACAATATAATTAATAATTACCAGATTAATTATCTTTTACATTAAGGTGGGGCCGACCTGTACCCTTCACATTACAATTAGGGTTACAGGTAAGTCCGACTCTTGAACAATATAGCAAGGGATCTCATACACCCACTAGTGCTCAGCCACTACGGGCACATCCATAGGGATATCCATATCTCTATCTCACTATGTCTCACAGGAGAACCACACTCACTAGTGCTCAGCCACTAGGATCACGTTCACCTGTGCTCATCCACAGGCACGTCCAACTCAGCAGATCTTCTTTCCCACTGCATTACATAGGAGAGTCATCTAGAGTTCATCATCTCAACTCTCTACTCAGAGGAGGCTAATACATCGTTTTCATCTCTGTCTCAGAACGATGCACCCAACTCATGGGAAATCACACGTTCACCTATGCTCAACCACAAGCACGTCTAACTCTGCAAATCTTCTTTCTCACTGCGTTACACAGGAGAATCATCTGGAGTTCTTCTCAACTCTCTGTAAGGAGGAGGCCAACACAATGTTCCAGTTCTATCTCAGATAGGAACCACACACCCATCTCAGGGGCTCTCTCTCAGGTCTGTGTCCTGGAGGATGTCTCACGCAGCTGTAATCATCAACACTCCCTCTCAGCTAGGGAGGCATTCTCCATCAGGCCAAGTCTCGCACGGAAGTACTCAAATTTTGTCTTGGTTGTAGTCATCAACACTCCCTCTCAACTAGAGTGGTATTCTTCACCAAGTCAATTTGGTGAAGATGTTTGCAATCTGCTCATGTGTAGGAAGGTACTGCACGTGTACTGCTTTCCTCTGCATCATGTCTCTGAAAATGATATTTTATCTCAACGTGTTTTGATCTATCATGAAACACAGGGTTCTCAAAGAGCTTCACACAGCTCTGGTTATAATCATAGAATCCATCTCATGATCAAGTCTGTCAGAAGCTTATGAAGCCACACTGCTTCACTCACTCAATGATATATACTCTGCTTCTGTGGTACTCAAGGCCATAGAGCTTTGTTTCCTGTTGCACCAGGAAACCATGGCAACCTCCAACAACAACCGGATGTGCTCTTCCAGTCCATTGTACTCTTTGCTCAATCTGTTATTGGCATATCTCTGCAAACTCAAGTTCACACTGGAGGCATATCTCATGCCATATCCAACTGTGCCTCGTATATATCTCAATACATGCTTTACTGCTATCCAGTGAGTTTGTCTCGGCGAACTCATGGATTGACTAAGCACATTTGTTGCATAGCATATATCAAGTCTGGTGTTAACCAGATACATCAGTGATCCAATCAGCTGTGGATCAATCTCGTCTGAATCATCATCATTCATTTCTATCATCATGGATTTGCATTCTGTCATACTGAACTTCTTTAATATTCCCACTGTATATTTTCCTTGACTCAGGAAAAATCTCATCGGTCCTCTGTCATACTTCTTGTCCCAAGAATTAGTGCATCATACTCAGATCCTTCATCTCGAAATCAGAAGTCAAAGCTTACTTGTGTCCAACAACAAGACTTTCTGAATAAGTCACCAAAAATCAGGCTCTCGTCACCAACACAATAATAATATAAGTTTGGATCAGCAAGACTCTTGCTGAAACCCAAACTCATCAAGAATCCATCCATCTGATATAGTTTCCAACTCATGGGTGGTAGTATATCAGGCTTATTGGATCAAGTGTCTCATCATAGACATCTCCCTCTGTTTGTGAGAATCCTCTGGCTATAGATCTCGCTTTGTATTTCTCGTCACTTCCATAGGTTACATGCTTGATCTTATAGATCCACTTGGAAGTCACCACAGACTTCCCTTCTGGTCTCTGAACAATATCTCATACATCATTCTTTAAGATATACTGGTATTCTTCTGTTATGGCATCTTTCCATACTTGTTCACCCATCGCTTCTCCATGACAGGGAGTCTCAGAATCAATGAAGTGGCTCATGGCTGAAGGGTAGCTTTGAAAATCTCTTTTGCTTTCTCAGGATGTCCCTTGAGGGACTTGCATGTTCCTTTGCCTTCTGCAGAGTTTTGTTGACCCTAGGCAGGCCTTTTATGCCCTACTGCAATATCTCTGGGCATATCAACTAGAGTAGTTGTTGGATCGGCTAGAATACTGTTTGTCTCCCTCTGAACTGTTGAAGGGGAAGAAGGTATTGTCTCTTCCTTCTTTTCATTTTGTTTTGACTCCCTTTGAGTCAAGTAACTCTCTCTGAAGTCTGAAGGATGGAAGTCTTCTTTTATTTGCTTGCTAGATCTTTTATGTCTTCTTGGCCAGCATAATAATCAATCAATAAGGTTTGGACTCCCGTACCAGGGATAATGGTCCAAGTCATGAGGGTTTCCACATTAGAGATAATACCCTTCACTTATTAAGAATGCAATAAACTATAAAATCAATGATCAAACAATTTACCTGGATCTGTAGTCATGTTCAATTCTGTGTTTTTTTTAGAGTTAGTACTTCTCCTCTCTCTTATCTTCATTCTTTTGGGGTGAGTCTGGATCAATGTCGACGGTGGAAGCATATTGTCTTCCTTTCTTCCTAGTTGGACAATTTCTTGCATAGTGCCCATATTTGTCACATCTGAAGCACTGAATCTCTGAAACATCTCTTCTCTGATTATGACCTGAGGCTGATGGAGACTTCTCATCTTTGAATGTTTGTCTGAAGTTTCTTTTGAATCTTCCTCCTTTCTTTGTATGAAGTGCAAGAGCATGGTTTTCATCAAGGGAGTCTTCCGCTCCTCTATTTCTAAGTCTAAGTTCTTCTTGAGTACAGTCTGTCCACAGACAATCAAAGGTTGGTAACTTTTCTCTTCCACTGATGCTTTGAAGAAAAGGTTCCCAGTGTTTTGGAAGATTGTTGAGAGTAGATAAGACAAGTTCTTTGTCAAACAGGATTTCTCCAATGGCACCTAGTTGTTCTTTGATTTATGATATCTTCATAAATAAGGTAGCAACTATATCACCTTTTGTCATCTTGGTTTTTGAAGTTGGCCCTTTAAGGTAAGAGCTCTGAGGGTGTTCTCACTTTCAAACATATCTTTCAGTGCTTCATACATTTCATAAGTTGTTTTCAGGTTGGCAATACGAGGTAGGATATGATCTCTTACTGAGTAGATGATTATTTTTCTTGCCTCGACATCTTCTTCCCTTCTTATTTCCTTCTCTTCATCGGTAGTTGTATCTGGTAAAGTTTTTGTTACCACATTCAAGAGGTCATCTTCTTCAAGGCTGACCTGAAGCCTTGACTTCCAGTAGCTAAAGTTGCTTGATCCATCAAGCCTATCTTCCACTAAAGTTATGTTCTTCAATTTTTTTTCGGATTTCTTCACAAACTCTCACCAACTCGACTTAGAAAACCTAATGGTTAGGTTGGACTAGTAACCTTCAGTTTTGTTGGGCTTATGACTGCAAACAATAAACTTTGAGAGTGTCACAAGAATACTTGTTGAGCTGAAATGTTTCTTCAAGAAGTTGCAGAAACCCTAAGATCAAGATTCTGCAAAAAAATTCGGAACCCTAGAAACCCTAGGACCAAAAACTCAAAATCCTGAAATTTCACTTTGAAGATCTTTGGAGGTGCGCTGAGGAAGGTCGTACACCTTTATCCAAGTTTCAGCCCCAACGTCCACATGTAAGGCGCTGAAAAGGCCAAACAAGTGAGGGTCATACGGATTTCTGCAGAAACCCTAGAGGTCGTACGGAACTGCTGAAGGAGGACAACTTTAGCTTTTTAAGTGCTTGTGCAGGGGTTCTTCAAGACCTATGCTCTGATACCATGTTGATTTTTCAATAGGCAAGTTTTAAGCATGAAGTTCATTCCATTTTAGCATTTTACTTAAACCATAAACAATTTTGTTGCAGCAACCAAGATCACAAGAAGAAACACCATGCACAAGTACACAAGAAGTATCCTGGGAAACCCTTCTTAACAAGGGAAGAAAACCCAGCCAATCCTTTGCTATATTTTTCAAGAGAAAGACCTCCACCACCAAGAAAACCCAGCACACAAAAGGGTGCTCACAAACCCTAGAAGACTAGCGCCCAAGAGAGGTGCGCACTTTTCCCAAGAAGATGTACTTGCTGAAATTTCCAAAGTCACACTTGAGATATGTTTCCTCAATGGGGATTTTACCTTTACTTATATTAGACTGAACCTGTCAACAGAAGTGTCTATTGGCACAACAGAGCCGACCTCAATAACTCACAATATAATTAATAATTACCAAATTAATTATATTTTACATTAATTATCTTTTACATTAAGGTGGGGCTAACCTGTACCCTTTACATTACAGTTAGGGTTATAGGTAAGTCTGACTCTTGAACAATATAGCAAGGGATCTCATACACCCACTAGTGCTCAGCCACTAGGGGCACATCCATAGGGATGTCCATATCTCTATCTCACTGCATCTCACAAGACAACCACACTCACTAGTGCTCATCCACTAGGATCATGTTCACTTGTGCTCATCCACAGGCACGTCCAACTCAGCAGATCTTCTTTTCCAGTGCATTACACAGGAGAGTCATCTGGAGTTCATCATCTAAACTCTCTGCTCAAAGGAGGCTAATACATCATTTTCATCTCTGTCTCAGAACGATGCACCCAGCTCATGGGAGTTCACACGTTCACCTGTGCTCAGCCACATGCACGTCTAACTCAGCGAATCTTCTTTCTCACTGCGTTACACAGTAGAATCATCTAGAGTTCTTCTCAACTCTCTGTAAGGAGGAGGCCAGCACAACGTTCCAGTTTTGTCTCAGATAGGAACCACACACCCATCTCAGGGGCTCTCTCTCAGGTATGTGTCTTGGAGGATGTCTCACGCAGCTGTAATCATCAACACATGACCAGCAGTATCCTTTTGCATAGTTGGAGACCCCTCTCACCACCACAGATGGTCACAGATTTCCAGATGGCATCCACCACATCAGCTGGCTTCCGGAAGGCAGTGGGCCTTGCTCGATGAGGTATAAGTCAGTATTATGGTGAGCATCATTTCAATATTTAAGCCATTTGACTATGTTGTGTTTTAGATTGCTCTAGATTTCATGATATATGCTTGGACATTATGCCTTTCGCCCTGCTTCACCTTGGTGGTTGACATTGTTCCCTAGTAAGTGGTCTTTCTTGGGGATGGGTTTGCTACTAGGAACTCCCTTGAAGAGCCATCGTACCGTTCTCGACCATACTTACCACTTTCCATCATTATTTCCCCCCATTTCCTTATCTCTTGGGATTTTAAGGTGTATTGACCCAAGAAGGGGTTGTCCCTCATTCTATGGGAAGAAGGGGTTGAAGGACCAGAGGGATTGATGTTGGGTAAGAGATTAAAGCCTTGTATGAACCTTCTAGATGCTTCGCCCAGGGATCACCCAAGAAAGCAGTGAAACGCTTATCTTTGAGTAAAGGAGGACCCACAATGAAATACGATAAAGAATGCTTAAAAGGTTAGTTGAAGGATAGGAGGTCTCATCACGAGCCGACCCATCACGTCCATGAATATCTAGTGGTATGACATTGCCATCATCTAGTCACCAAACCAGGGTAATGGCTCTCAGTTGCATGGCTGAGAGAAAGGGGGTCTCATCACGAGCCAACCTTCTCATTTCCACTAGGTGTTTGTGGGTGA
>ML818949.1:115989-129166 GCA_009831015.1 Picea engelmannii | reverse complement strand
TAAAGTTCACTTTACCACTTATAAAGTGACTTTATGAAAAAGACCCACTTTTAAGTTGTGGACCACATTCCTAGGTAAAAGATTAAAAACCCATAGGAACCACTTGTCCAAGGTACAAATCTTCATTAAAATTCAACATCCTTATCTTTATTTTCCAAGCTTTATGAAGGGGCATGTGATCTCCATGCAAGTCATATATTAATACAAGCCTTGGGAAGGGATCCATTCCACCTTTGGAAAAAATAATTCATTCGTTCTCTCCTTGGTGGGAAAAGCCATAGAAGGGGTTGCCATTCAGGTACGTTGAGAGACCACACACATACATTGATAGAGGCACTGGTAGACTGAGACACCGGTATGCTAAACCGTGGAGGAGAATGCTACCATGCTAATACGTTGTGAGACCTATGGTTGCCGGGAGCACCCTCCCAAGGGCCCCTTCTCCCCCGAAACTGTGCTCTGAACGAGAGCATCTAGGGAGCGTGCTCCAAAGCTCCTTGGGGCACCCCTTGCCATTGTGGGGAGTGTGGCGCTCCCTAGGACGCTCCCAAAGAAGGGAGTGTGCTCCCTAGGATGCTCCCAAAGCAGGGAGCTTGCTCCCTGGATGCTCCCTTGAACCATGAAAACAAGACATTTCCCCTCATCCCTCCTCTCTAGAACTAGAAATGTGCAAGGGATGCATCCCCTGTTCAATATAGGAAAAAGAGGTAGCTACATAAAGTATGCCCAAATGGTCCTGAGCAAAGGTGGGTGGTGCAAGAGCTGACAAATATAATTAATATGTGTGCCTCCCTTATCCATAACGTATTTGAGAAAAAAGCAATGGATGAAGAGAAAATAAACACTTCCTTTAATGTTGTAAAAGTTCAACTTGTGCATGAGGGAACCTATCAACAATGAGGAAAAGGGTTTGTTTAATGATTTGGATGAAGTCACTCATGACTTTGACCATGATATAATATTTTTTATATCTGAAATTTGGCAATGAAGAACCTATCATCTATGAATCAAGTTGTAACTTGTTTATTGCTTTATGAGTGAGTGGAGTATTATTTATTTTTCTTAATTTTTATGTAAAAGATCCTCTTTTCTAGTGATTTTTCTTTCTCATTTTCTCCCCGTTTCCTATGGATTCTCTTTTACTGTTGATTCCTCTTCTCCTCATGTTTCTTATAGATATCTTCCTGAGTTTATCACCTATAGATGATCCCTGTTTCTAGAAGCATGCTTCCTGTCTTTTCCTGTTTCTTGTTCCTGTCTTTTCCTGCAAACTTTACACCTCCCTCTATGAACCCAAAGACTGGCTAGAGGACAGATTCTTAAAGAATTCAAATATTTTTTCACATGAATGTAGCAGCCTTTATCAGACTGTCCTTACCATTCAAGATTTTTCTTAAAAAGATGCATTTCAGTCTTTCCATTGTCTGGTTTGTAAAGTATCTCCAGCATTTTACTGCTCGTTTGCCAGATATTGCAGCTAGTCTCTTTCCAGCAATGTTTATAAGAGGATTTTATTTTACAATGTTGCTGTTTCAGTGAGTTCTGAATGCTGCAAACTGAAATCTAAAATTAATTATGTAGCCTGCTAAAATTTCTCAAGCTGCCGAATTGGGTTCATAACATATAGGTCTTGGACAATAGCTGCCTAGTTCTGTCGTTAAAAAAAAATTAATTTTGTTGTGAATATGTATATAAAAAATGTAGAAATGACAAGCTTCAATAGCCCTCCCCTATAGTATTAGGTAAAAAATTATTTCTTCCTGAAAGAACTGACGTAGAAGTTAGAACCAATAGCATGTCACAAGTTATAACATATTTTTGGACATATTTAAACAAATTTGCTTCTAATTCCATGATAAGAGTAATTTCTTCACAATACCATTTGGTCCTCATTGCCACCAATATGGCTATATTCTGACTTATTATAGAGGTTTCAAGATTCTTACCGACAAGGCTTTCTGTCAACAATGTGGTATAACCGTCCTGGGGCATATAGTCTCCGTGGATCTTTGAGCTTCCTTTCTTCTGACATAAATGTATCTTTCATGCATC
Source organism: Picea engelmannii (assembly GCA_009831015.1). Taxonomy (NCBI): domain Eukaryota; kingdom Viridiplantae; phylum Streptophyta; class Pinopsida; order Pinales; family Pinaceae; genus Picea; species Picea engelmannii. The sequence continues at coordinate 127,114 of ML818949.1, read as the reverse complement.
TGACACACAATAAACAAGGCAAGCTGTCCAAACACACCCAGATTTTTAGCATCTTGATTGAATAGAATGATACACTATGAGACTTGGATAATCAAAGAGAAGTAACGGTCATGGGTAATTATTATACTAGAAACTTCTGAATTGGTATGATAGTTTGGAAATGTAATATGACCACCATGCTAACTACAATTCAAAATTTTGGTTATTGAGAAACTTTGAAGTTAATATGATGCATTTGTGGCATAATGGGTCAAACGATGATTCTACTAACATGTATGTTAAAATTTAAAACCACCAGTGGAAAGATTTTCATACCAGAAAAGAGACTTAAAAATATCTTCCAGGGGAGTAGCAGTCCTTGGCAAGAAATCATCCTGGAGGAATTTACAAAAGATGCAATACCATAAATTTATCTCTCTATATCTATAAATAGAATTAGATAGACAGATATAAAGCCAGAAAAGCACTGACATGATAGATTTCTGTACTCATCAAATGTGATCATTGCAAACTACTCCTTGATATTTGATTTGGAAAAGATATGTTCCAAAATAGAGGCCATTGGCAAAACTTGAATTAAAACCAACCTTAGCACTGCTAAACCGTGCTTCATAGATATTAGGAAAACCTACTATCCTGGAACAGATTCAGAAAAATAAACCAACAACTCCTGAGTATTACATTGTAATGGACATTTAACAAATCACTGACCAAGGACATTTTTTTTGCAGAACAGAAAAGGGTATTGCCAAAGATTAACCTTGATTACAGAATCAGCAATCATTATGTACTTAGTTGATCCGGAATGGATCATTATATAATTTTTCATCTATCTTAGTACTTTTTGGGTGGAAAAATTGGAAGAATTGGCTTGCAGGTCCCAGTTTGGTCATTTGGGGTCCGGAACCTTCTAGAGCCATTTTGAGGCATCAAACGGCATTTTTTGGGGTCAAAACTTTACAATCATAGCTCACAGCCCCTTGACGCTATTCTACATATCGAGACCTTTCCAATGGTGCAAAAAACTCCTGGAAAATCATGATATAAGCAAATATATTCTATGCTGAGAAGAATCCAAAACCTAAGTCCTAACAGTATGGAGAAGTGAAACAAAGCAATGATGCAGATACAAACAACTGTAGTGGAGAATTAAAGGCCAAGAACCGTCGACCTTCTAAAGCAGATGCCTTGCCTAGGGGCTGATCAGCATCTCTTGAAACCCTTTCTCCTAGCATCTGAGACAAAAGGGAAGAAACTCTCAATAGATGACTGGTCGAATGATCTGGAAGGGCCTGGAGATAGGTATGAGAAATGTCTCAGTGTCTGGATGCAAAAGCTCGCGACCGAAACCTGGATGAAGTACCCTAACTACCTGTGCGATGTGAGCTATCTCAGGTATTGAGGCAACAAAATCGCAAGAGTCTAGCTGGTCGAGCAACAGTGACCTCCTATTATCTCACAGATCTGATATTTGGTGTATCACTATTGCTTGGCTGCCTCTTGGTGCTGCTGGAGGCACCGGAAAGAAATCTATAATCAGTCGGACCAAGTCTGGACAAGGTTGAAAAGGGTAGACTAAGCAAGATCTAAATTGAAGAACCTCCCTTATGTATGAGGCCAAGCATCTCTAGTCCAAAAAATGGACAAACTTGGATAGAGAGTTTTGGGACTCTCTGGAAAGGAAATAAAACCGTTGTCTAATATCATAATAGATGGGGCATCTACAAATGAAGTGCTCCTTTGTCTCGATCTCATCAAGATGGAAAAGTCGGCAAATCCTATCCCTCGGGATGTGGTGGTCAGTTTCGACTCAAAGATGATGATAACCAACCTAAAACTACCCAAGGGGAATCCAGAGAACATGCATCCAGTGTCGAAGCGTGTAGGGGGGCCAAACAATAAGGCCACCTCTCAATTCTAGAAATTGCGTTGCGTAGAATGCCATCTTGGGGTTTAGCCTAGCTAGAGGATCAACCCATCTAACCTGAATAAACTACTTGATGATGTCCTCTCTGATAATCCTATTCAACTCCTACTTATTCAACAGGAGTTGACCAGGGGCTTCAAGAGAGTACATGAACGGGGAGGGGAGTGTTGGGTATGTGTTATATTCTTTGCATGTGTGTGTGTGGGCGCATTAGATTCGACACTTGCGTTTGATGATCCCAACTTCTTGTGTACATAGTGTCGTATGCGTCGGGTGCTTTCCTGGGGGGTCCTAGGGGGGGCTAGGATTGGGCGCCCCCTGGTTACACGCAGCATTTCGGCTCTGGGCAGTGCCCAGAGCTGACGGGGTTCGGGGCAGCGCCCCGAAATTGTTTTTTGGGTAGTTTTTGCTATTTTTAGCGGTTTTCTAAATTAATCCCGGATTAAGGAATTAGGGTTTTGGTAGCTACAAAATACCTAAAATATTGTATATATTGTATTGTGAATGGTGAAATTAATACAATGAAGAGTTGAAAGGTGCGGCACCAAGGAAGGTTGGTTCTCTCCCGATTAAGGGTTTTCAGCGTAAATCTCTGTGTACTGTGTGTATGAGCCATTGATTAATTTTTGTTTTGCTTAAGAATCTGTATGCATTGCTTTACTTCACAAGTTTAAAACTTACATGTGGTATTAGAGCTCGTTTTTTGCTTTAGGGAGACACCTTTGTTGTTGAGGGTTTGGCCTAGCCTTGATAGATCAAGTTTATCTTGGGTCTATGATAAACCTAGGTTCAGTGGGATCTTTTGCAGTGGTGATTTGAGTGTAGAAAGAGGAATGGCAAGCTCTTCTAGAATCAAGATTGAGAAGTTCAACAGTAAAAACTTTGAGCTATGGAAGCTCAAGATGGAGGACCTTCTTGTAGACAAAGAACAATGGATCGTTGTGGATCCTGGTACACAGCGTACAAGTACACAGTCTACTGGCACACAATCTTCTGGTACACAAACTACTAGTACACAACCTACTAGTATGTCGAAGGAAGATTGGGAGAAGTTGGATAGAATAGCAAGGAGTACTATTCGACTCTTCCTGGCAAATTCGGTGTTGTTGAATGTCTCGGGAGAATCTACAGCCAAGGAACTATGGGATAAGTTAGGGAATTTGTATCAATCAAAATCCCTGGTAAACAAGTTGTTTCTTCGAAAGAAGTTGTATCATCTTAGGATGGAAGATGGAGATTCTGTGACAGAACATCTAAATGCCTTCAATACTCTAGTAAGTCAACTTGTCTCTGTTAATATTACGATTGCAGAAGAAGATAAGTGTATTACTTTGTTATGTTCTTTGCCAGACTCTTGGGATAATCTAGCTGTAACAATTGGTAGTACCACTCAATCTACATTGAAGTATGAGGATGTCGTTGCATCCTTGTTATCTGAAGAGATGAGGCGGAAAAGCATGGATGGTCAGAGCACAGATGCTTTATTTGTAAGAGGTCGTACCTAAGACAGGAATTCTGGTAAGTCTTCGAGGGGGAGATCTAAATCTAAAGGTAGATCTAAGTCTCCAGGAATATCTTTGAGGAAATGCTGGAAGTGTGGTAAAGAAGGGCATTATAAGAAAGATTGCAAGTCTAAGAAGGTTAACAAAGGCGAACACCAAAGGAATTTGATAATGCCTCTTCCACAGAGGCGAACACCTCCACTGAAGAAGGAGGTGATGTTTACCTGGCATCTACAGGTACACATGCAGACTGTGGTGTATGGTTGATCAACTCAGGTGCGTCATATCATATGACTCCTCACAGGGAGTGATTCTGTGAATATGAAAAATACGATGGTGGTGATGTATTCCAAGGAGATGACTCGATAGCCAAAATCATGGGACGTGGAAGGGTTAAGCAGTTGCTAAAATATGGAAGGATTAGAACTCTCCCTGGGGTTCTGCACATTCCAAAACTAGCCAGGAGCCTAATATCTGTAAGCAAGTTGGATGATGCAGGTGTGGATACTGTATTGGGAAAGGGCACTTGCAAAATGATACGAGGAGCAATGGTGTTGATGAAGGGAGTTCGGTGTGGAACTCTGTACAAGTTGTTGGGAAGCACTTATACTAATGGGTGTAATAATTTTGTTGTCCCTGAGTAGAGAAATAAAGAAGACAAGACCAATACTGTCCCTGGAAAGAAGACCATGCTGTGGCATCAAAGACTGGGGCATATTGGAGAAAAGGGCCTTCGAAAACTACACGGTAAAGGTATGGTTGAAGGTATGTCTAATTGCACTCTAGATTTTGATTTCTGTGAACATTACATATATGGTAAACAGAATCGAGTAAGATTCCCATCTGGTGCTACAAGAGCAAAGGGGATCTTAGAGTTGATGCACAGTGATGTGTTTGGACCTGTGCTTGTTCCATCACTAGGTAAATCTGTGTATTATGTTTCATTCATAGATGATTTCTCAAGGAACACATGGATTTATTTTCTTAGAAAGAAATCTGAGGTATTTGATAAATTTAAAGAGTTTAAGTCTCTAGTAGAAAATCAAACAGAGAAGAAAATAAAGGTATTGAGGACAGATAATGGTGGAGAATTCTGCAAAAATGAATTCGAAGAATTCTGTAACAAGTGTGGTATAGCAAGGCAGAAGACTACTCCATACACACCTCAGCAGAATGGAGTTGCATAAAGGATGAACAGGACACTAATGGAAAAAGCAAGGAGCATGCTTAGTGGTGTCAAGTTAGGACAGGAATTTTGGGCAGAGGCAGTGGGTACAGCATGTTAACTCGTCAATCGATCACCCTCATCGGCGCTGGATGATAAAACTCCACACGAGGTATGGACTGGTAAGAAACCCTCTCTTGAACATCTCAGAGTGTTTGGTTGTGATGCTTCTATACATGTTGCAAAGGAAAATAGGAGTAAGCTGGATAAAAAAGTTGAAAAGTGTATCTTTATTGGTTATAAAGATGGTGTGAAAGGTTATAAGCTTTGGAACCCAGAAACTAAGAAGATTGTTTACAGTCGGGATGTGGTTTTTAGAGAGGTGAAAGATGTTCCCAAACAGGAATTCCTACCAAGGCAAGAAGAACCTGAGAAAAGAGAGTTTGAGTTGGATGATGCAAAATCTAAATCAACTGAAGAAGATGAAGCAAAAGAAGAAGAACCTCATACCCCAGTATTGAGGAGATCAGTGATGGAAAGAAGGCAACCAGAAAGGTATAGTCCACCTGATTTTCGTTCTAATTTAGCTTTATCTATTACTGATGATGATCCCAGAACTGTTAGGGAAGCAGTGAATTCAGAGGATAGTAAACTTTGGAAGAAGGCCATGGTTGAAGAAATGGATGCCTTGGATAAGAATGAGGCATGGGATCTAGTTGAGTTGCCAGCTGGAAGAAAATCTGTTGGTAGCATATGGTTGTTTAAGAAAAAGTTTAATGCAGAAGGAAAAGTGGAGAAATGCAAAGCTCGGTTAGTAGCAAAAGGTTATTCCCAGGTAGAGGGAATTGACTTTGGTGAGATTTTTTCTCCTGTTGCCAAGTTAACTGCTATTAGATTTCTTTTATCCATTGTTGTTGCTTTTGATCTTGAAGTGGAACATATGGATGTGAAGACAGCATTCCTACATGGGGATCTGGAAGAAGAAATCTACATGAAGCAGCCATAAGGCTTTGTAGTGAAGGGAAAGAAAGAGTTGGTCTATAAGCTAAAGAAGTCACTATATGGTCTGAAGCAATCACCTAGGATTGGGTACCAAAAGTTTGACACATACATCCTTGGATTGGGATTTGTGAGAAGCAGGGTTGATCACTGTGTATATTCCAAGTAGGTTGGTAATCACTTTATTTATGTAGTGTTGTATGTCGATGACATGTTGCTGGTAGGAAATAACATGGATGTTATCAAGGAGGTGAAATCGCAACTATCCTCCAAATTTGACATGAAGGATCTCGATGTTGCTAACTTCATTCTGGGAATGGAGATTAACAGAGATCGTGCAAACAGGAAACTCTGGTTGAATCAGAGAAAATATGTTGAGACGATATTGCAGAGGTTTAATATGCATGGAAGTAAACCGGTCAAGGTTCCTATTCCTATAGGTGTAAAGTTATCTGCAGATCAATGTCCCAAGACACATGAAGAAGAAGAGGACATGTCCCATGTTCTGTATGCTAGTGCAGTTGGCAGTTTGATGTATGCAATGGTATGTACTAGACCGGACATTGCACATGCAGTGGGAGTTTTGAGCAGGATATGTCAAAACCAGGGAAGGAGCATTAGACAGCAGTAAAGAGGGTCTTCAGGTATTTGTGTGGCACTACCAGTTATGGATTGTGCTACCAAGGAAGACCAGGATTGGACAGAGTGTTGGACATACATGGGTTTGTTGATGCAGACTGGGCTGGAGATATGGATCGCATAAGATCTACAAGTGGGTATGTGTTTAACCCATTTGGAGGAGCAATCAGTTGGATGAGCAAAAGATAGGTTGCAGTGGCACTCTCAACTACAGAAGTTGAATACATGGCAGCCACTCATGCAAGCAAGGAAGCAGTATGATTACAGAGATTGTGTTCAGGTATTGGGTTGGTACAACCAGCAATGAGATTAGATTGTGACAGTTAGAGTGCAATCTTCCTGGCAAAGAACCTTGTTTATCATTCGAAGACAAAGTATATTGATGTTCAGTATCACTTTGTGAGAGACATGGTTGAAGAAAAGAAGGTGTTGCTGGAAAAGGTTGACACTTTGAAGAATGTTGCATATTCATTGACAAAGTCTCTAAGCACAGAGAAGTTGTCCTGGTGTAGAGTAACAATGGGAATTGTTGCCCTGGATTGTTGACTATGTAATCCTGTGAACCCCTGTATGCAAAGAAAACAAGTGGGAGAATGTTGGGTATGTGTTATATTCTTTGCATGTGTGTGTGTGGGCGTGTCAGATTCGACAATTGCATTTGACGATTCCAACTTCCTTTGCCCTTTGTGTCGTATGCATCGGGCGCTTTCCTGGGGGTGTCCTAGGGGGGGCCAGGATTGGCCCCCCTTGGTTACGCGTAGCATTTTGGGCAGCGCCACGAAAAAAATTTTGGGCGGTTTTTGCTATGTTAGCGAATTTTGCTATTTTTAGCGATTTTCTAATTAAAATTGAAGAAAGACATCAAAAATAATTAAAATTTCCAATTAATGGAAAATTTTAATAATTAAAAAAAAACCTATCAAAACTTAACGGAATTCCGCAAGACTCTAGGAGATGTCTAGCATGGTCATTTACAATAATCCTAAACCTTAGTCACCCCTTGGGCTTGATCATTAGAACGTCTTTCACCACTTTGGAGGATTTTGTGAGTGAAAAACTCAAAGATAATTAAAATTGTTGTTAAGCAAGATTAATTACCTGAGGAAAAAAAACACTCGATGAAAGGACTTCCCTAATGATAAAGTCCTAGGTAACTAGACAAAAATTGACTCATGCTAACATATTACATTATCATCCCACGCAGGGGAGCGGACATTCCGAATACAAAAAGTGTCGAGGGAAGAATTGCCCTGATGAGCCAAAAGTCTTCAAACTTCTTGTACCACAAGGTACATTTCTTCATGGTACATGACGTTGACCCCTAGTCGAAATAAATGGTCAACATGGTGCAGTGTTTCTTGCAGCACATGACTCCTCTTCAATTATTACATCTTCCCAAAACATTTCAGATCTCCTCTTGAAAACAATTAATGATGTTGGTCCTAATGTAATTCACGTAATCACTGATAATGCGGCAAATTGTAAGGGAGCAGGTAAAATCAGTGAGCAAGTTCATCCACACATCTTTTGGTCTGAGTGTTTGGTGCACACCTTGAACCTTTTGATGCATGATATTCTCAAGCATAGAGAACGTGGATGGATTAATCAGTTGTACAAGAGAGGGAAGCAACTCATCAAATTTATCATCGGGCATACAAGGGTCAATTACTTCTACAGCACTCACTCTAGGTTGTAGCTACTTAAGATTGCAAACACTAGATTTGCTATCTATTACCTCACCTTTAGGCACCTATTGAAGGTGATACAATCTTTGGGTGCTATGCTGATGAGTGACGCATGGAATGAAATGAGCAATGATAGAGAAGGTGCAACAACAGTGAAGGAAACAGTCCTTAACAGTCAGTTTTGGTCAAAGGTTCGGTTTGTTTTGCAATTCACCAAGCCAATTTATCACATGATCAAGTCTGCAAATTCAGATCGGCCAATCATTGGGAGGTGTATGAGCAAATGGGTAGCATGCTAGGGAAGATTAAAGACATTGTTGATCTTAGAGATGTCAACCTTTATAACTATATTCGTGTAGAAGTGGAAAAACGGTGGGAAATGCCAAATATTCCACTACATGCCTTAGCATATGTGTTAACACCTAAATACTATCATGTATCATGGCTTTCATCACCAGCACCTAGTGGTGGGACCAAGAAAAGACCACACCAAGATCCTGAGGTTCAAGCGGGTTATATGAAAGCATTAGATAAATTGATCCCGGACGACAAGGAGTGTGACAAAATAAGGAGACAATTGAGCCACTACATCCTTAGCAATGGTGTCTTTAGGACCAACCATGCAGTGAGAGATCGAGGGAATCTGAGTTCTCTCGAGTGGTGGAACATGCATGGCAATGCTACCGCACAGCTGCAATGTTTGGCAATACGGGTGCTTTCACAGGGGGTGAACACGTATTCTGCACAGAGGTGTTGGAGCACCTACAGTTTCATCCATAGCGTTAAAAGGAACAGGTTGAATGTAAGTCGGGCAGAGAGTTGTTGAAGTTTTACTTATACAGCTAGCAATTACGGTTCTTCTTTATTATTATAATCATTTAGCACATTAGCTACATAAATAAGATCACTGAAAGAGAGGCAATCACAGAAACAATGGAGACACACAGATTATCCCGGGAAACCCTCATGGGGGAGAAAACCTAGCAAAAACTTCCTCAATATAGATAGACCAAAGACTGAACATAAGATCCTCCTCTACTCCTTCACTACGAAGAGTAGCGCACCACTTAACCAAGAAATACCAAGAGATAGACCAAAACCCTCCTTGACGTTACCCCCAATTGCAGCAATTTCTCCTCCAAGACTTGTGCACTACAGAGCTAAGAGTGTGTGTCCAAATGAGGCACTGGCCTCTCTTATAAATAGTGGTCTAGCCAGCCTATAATTAGGTCTGGGCCGACCTGACACTTTACTCTCTTAATTTACAATTAACTGTCAAGGCACAATAGGGCCGACTTTTACTAAGGCACAATAGGGCCTAATTAAATATAATATAATAATATTATTCAACTCTCTCTCAGGTAGAATATTCTTCGAAGTTACAATATTTCAACAAGAGCTTGGTCTATGTTCATTACAACTTGCGATTGTTGTCCCATTACTATGAGGAGGCACAAATGGATAAAAACTTGAGGCGTTGGGACAACAATCCGGAGGAGGATAGTTTGGAGGATGGAGTATTGATTTTAGAGCAATTGGAGTGTGTTATTTTGGGTGATGATGATCATGTTGAGATGCCACCCCCATCCAATGCCATGGTCCCCATGTCCAGGATTCCTGCTACAGCAGTAGGGGCTTCATATTCAGCTACGTCGCAGTTATCTGCATCTACTTCTGCACTACCACCACGTGGAGGCCCACGCAATACCCGTGGTGGTGGAAGGAGGATGGGATAGTTGTTTGATGATTCTCCTTTTTCATTATTTTATATGTCATAGTCTAAAGATGATAGATTCATAGTATTTGAATTTTGGCAACTAGCTCAGTTTAAACTTTAAACTTTATTGTTTTTTACCTTTCGGTCTTCATACTTCAATGTAGATGGCCTATTTTGTAAACATAACTATTTGGCCATGACTCATGTTATTATTGACAGTTTTTGGATATATGATTTCATTTCATAAGTTTATGGTCTACTTTCTATTATATCAATATGGCTTAAAAATTTGTATGTTGGTTTCTAAGTTCGTAATTGCTAGAATCTAGTGTTAGAATATCGAAGATTGTGCTCGTTTTACCATTGACAATACCCTTGTCACCCAACCATAAGCCGAAGCCACCCTCTGAGCACCTTGACCTTGACAAAGAAGAATACTGGTAGCAATCAATAGCCAAGCAAGGCTAATGCACCAAGCAAGAAAAGAAACAAAAGTTGATCAGATAGTCCACCCAGAAAACTAGCGCAACACCTTCCCCAGAAACTTGCGCACAAAACTGCCAACTGCAGTGCGCACAACTGGTTCTCTGCAATTCTGAGAATGTGAAATAATGAGAACTGGCGCCCTGTATTTATAGTGGTTCTGGCAAACTTACTGGGGCCGACTTCTCCTTCTGGGTACTAATTAATTCATATTAATTATATTTATGCAGCCGACAACTTGTCTAGGGTTTCCTTTACTTCTTTGCTTCCTTCTGGAATATTCTAATCTCGTCATAGGTCACAATAGAGGTTCATACCTCCCGAAGCTACCATAATATCAACACTCCCTCCTAGCTAGGGAGGTATGGTCTTGAGCACAAACAGACCATTCAAATGGTAGTATCACGAGCACCGTCATTATTATCCAACTGGATAATCTCCTATGACAACTGGTACAATATCAATTGATAGAACACACCTGTGTTTATCTATGGTAGTACACAACTACTCAAACCGTGACACATAGTCACAAACAGTGGAACAAATCCACCACAGTAGTATATCTCTACTGTCTGGAGACAGGCAGTCTCCATAACAATCATCTGATGCCAACCTGCACAGAGAAATATAAAATAAATTGAATCATCTGGGCCAATCTTTCACTCGCATCTATGAGATCTGAAAGAATATCTGCCCTCAGTATAGAATATCAATAATGGGCTACCTGCCTTATTCTTCTCAAACAAGGAAGAATGATTGTTTTTTATTTCTAAGCCTGGACCATTCCTCACCCTGGGCCATTCTTCCTACACTAATCAAAGTGCACCCTGGAAAGAATGTATAAACCCTAAGGAATGTCTGAGTCTGGACTGTTATCGCACGGTTTGTAGGAAAGGTTAAATAGCTTGAGTCAAAGGTAGAAACCGGCGTAACAGGAGCTTCCCCACCCACTGTCACCTCGATGGGGAGCTCTTTCTATTTAGGAGGGCAAGTCCAAGGGAGACGTCC
>ML818949.1:81328-94372 GCA_009831015.1 Picea engelmannii | reverse complement strand
AAAAGATTGCTACAGCCATCTAACTGCAGCAAATTCTCTGCAAAAGTGACCTATTTTGCTAGCTAGACATTGCCAAACTTGCTCGTGACAAGCTTTTGTCATTCAGCTAGGTTAAAGCTATTTCTTCTTGTTATTTTCAAGCACTTTCAAGGCATAATTCTTGTGGCTGTTATAAAATATTAATTGCTGTTATAAATTGTTGCATTGCTGCAAATTGATATCAGCTAGCTTACTTTTTGAAGGTTCATTGTCTTATGAAGCACTAACATCATTTTGGTGCTTGGAAAGTGCCCCTTTTTGCCTTGTTGTCTTCTTCTAAGCAGGTACACAATATTATTTATTTGCTTCATCTCTATAAGACATAAAGAACCCTTTGATTTGAGTGATTTGTGAGAGGGGAAGGATTTCCTTGTGATTACTTGCTTTAGCCTTCTCAAACCCCCAGGTCACTGGGGACGTCTCCCCTGGGGTAGTCTTGACATACTCCTAGATAGAAAGGGATTTCCTATTAAGGTGACAGTGATAGGTTACTCCCAGTTACGCCAATTCTGTATCCACTTGCCTTGGGCTTTTGGGAAAGTACAAATTGTGCGATAACATTTTGGCGTCGTTGTCGAGGAACACTGAGTCAATATTCCTCGAGACGACACTTTTCGGTAAGCCTTTTCTCAAAAGCTTTCTTTTCACAAGAGCTTACCTGGCAACTCCACTGAAGGTATTCCCTCATCCCTTTGATAATCCTTAAGAAGATATCTGGCAACTCCACTAACCTTTTCCAAGGTGCCACCTTACTCTCAATTTTGTGATATTTCCAAGTTATGGGATCATGGCGCCCTGGGAAAAAGTGTATCCGACTACTGATTTCAAAAGTTTTCAAGGATACCCGCATTACTTTGATGCAAAATGGTTGAACAACTCTCCAAGATTCGGAGGCCTCCCAATTATTCACATTGTAGAGTTCTTGAAGTATATAAGCGAGATAGAATGGGAAGGGGAGGATGTTCTGGTAAAATTGTTCATATTTTCTCTGCCATCTTTTTTGCAAGATTGGTTTAAGGGTTGTTGCGAAGATAGGGGTATATCATCTTTCGTAGACCTCATCAGTAGGTTTATTGAATTTGTCAAACCACAATGCCAGACATATGAAGATGCCCTTCAAAATCTCACAATAGCCTTAGAAAACAAAGGATTCACCACTGAGATTGTGGAAGATCTCAGGGATGTATACCATACTCAATACCAAGAACCCTCTGATATAGAAGGAGAGATTTATGAAGAAAATTATCGACCCCTTGAAGAGGAGAAAGATTTTTCCCATGATCTGATAGAATGCAGTAAAGATTTAACTAGAGAAGTGAATTATGAGGATGAAGCACTAGTAACCGCTCCTCCGTCCGATGAAGCTCTCCAAGATCTTATCTCTCCTACACAAGATGAAGAGAATGAGGTGAGTCATTTTCCTTTCCAGTTTTTTGATGACACTTTTTTCTATGATTTAGAAGGTGAAGAAGTAAAGGAACCCTTGGAAGAGCTAGCTCCTTCATTTTCTGATGAAGCCGAAGAGATGAGTCTTGAGGATGATGTATGGGACCCCCTTCCATTTGATGAAGTCATCCAAGCCATTGACGCTCCTGCACAACAAGAATTGAACATGGTAAGTTATTTCCCTTTCCAAGATTTTGATGATGCTTTGTTTTATGATTTGGAAAGTGAAGAAGTATTAGAGGATCACTTGGATGCATTAAATCCTTCATGTTATGATAAAGGTAGTAACATTGTTGATAATATTGATGAGTTCATACATGTTGGAAGACATAAGTGGGATGTGATTGGTTCTAATGAGGATCCCATTTATGATATGGAAGGACATTTCCAAATGTTGCCTTTACAACTATCATATGAAGTTACTAATGATTCTGACATCTGGCAACAAGGAAATGATATAGTTACAGACATCTCCAAGGGTGACCTAGTTCCTATTTTCTCCTGATGATTTTCAATCATACCTTGAAGATTTTGATGAGTACTCCTTTGAGCACTTGGATTTATTTTATGAAGAAGATTATCAACCACAGTTGTGCTCAGATCTTGATAGAGGTGAGGACATTGCTTTCCCAAAGCAGGGTACTTGTGACAAGGTTCTCCAACCCCCTTCGATTACTTTACCTCGCTATGCCATTAAGGGTGTAGTTGGGAAACATGTCCCTTGTCTTGAGTTTTATCCAGGGCAAAGCCTTCTTTTAGAATCCTTGAACTTGAAAAAGTTTTTGGATGAAGTTGGTCGGTTTCCCTTCTCGTCGGATCCTTAGTAATCTTGGGTCCCAATCCTTTTCTTTAGACCTCTGTTTAAATGATCTAGTTTGAAATGGATTGGTTTTATAATCCTATTGATTTTTCGGGAATTGTGGGTTACCCTCGTGATATATCTGAAGATGTTATTGATAACATTCCTGACTATAATAATCATGATGATGTTGGTACTCATATCAGGGCCTTCACACGATGTATCGATAAATGGTATGATCCACCTATTTATGAGGATATGTTAATACAATTGTTTGTCATGACTCTTGTTGGTGAGTGGTCTTATGATTGGTTTCATGATTCGCCTGATAAGAGGTTCAAGACCATACAGGATTTGTTGCATGCCTTTTTGGGAATATTTGGGCATGATCGGGATGAAGTTTACAATGAATTGGTTGATGATTTTATGGAAACGTGGAAGAGGAAAAATCTTCTAGCTATCGAAACAACTAGTTCATATATAAAGATTGATGCTCCATCAAATCCCATTGAGGAGCTTAAAGAAATAATTCAGAACATGCAACTTTCCCAGGAAAAACAGTTTGAAGCCATGAACGAACAACTTACGGCCATGGAGGCTGACTTTACAGAAACTTATGTTGAATATCCGGAAACCCCTGAACTTGAGCTTCACAATGAAAGGGATGAGGAAATTCACGGGGGAATTCCGAATGAATCCATGGATGAGTCAGTCATCTATTTTGAGGAGATAAAGGAATTTGAGTTTGAAAGTGTTGAATATCTAGATGATTCAAGTCCCCACCCTCCTCCCGTGGACCCGATCCTTTTGAAGGATAACTTTGAAAATCTTGAGGAAAACAGTAGGATGGTTCCGGTGATGTGTTCTTCTTCAACCTCTCAACCGAAGGATGAATTAACGCAGAATTATATGGAAATGGAGGGGAACTTCGGTTTATCAATGTCATATCATTATGAGTATTGGTTGGCCTCCCACCTTGACAGTCATGAGCAGCAGAGTAGTCAAAGTTTACACGGCTTGTCATGTTCCAGTCTTTGGTTGAAGGGAAGAAGGGGCATGATTCTTGGTTGGTTCGCTCTAGCGAAAAGTTCCAAGTTAATAAAACTTGGGAAGGGGTCTTTTGTGAGTCATCCTGGACAAGGATGTTTCAGACACTTGTGGCATCATTTCATCCATTGCATGGATGGTTGTAACGTATCTCTAACCCTTCCTTGTATTTTAATTTTGTATTCATTATGTCCACGTGTACTTAGAAATTTTTTCTGTATCGTAGATTTCATTTTGAAAAAATTGTAATGTTGTACTTTAGTTATTTCATTATGTAAATGTTGTATATAGCATTTATTTATTTCATCATGTATACATGTATTCTTATGTTGGTTATTGGTGAGCACTCTGTTTTGTAGGTGTTGGATTCTCGTATGCTCTCCGTCTCATTCGAGAAGATCGAACACACGTCCCCATGTGGAGCCAGATGTTGACTGCCTCTCCAACATAGGTGGTCAACTCCATGAGCCATGAAGAGATGCATCATCAGATGCTCAGTTGTCGAAGACTTTGGTTCTACAGAGCATTTTTAGCCCCAACACTTATTTTTTGTAACTGGAATTTCCGCACCCCTGCGTGGGTTAATAATGTAATAGATCTGCACGAGTCATAGTTAGGTCAGTTACCTTGGGATCGATTCACTGGGAAAGTTCCTTTCACCGAGGGTTTTTATCCTCAGGTTATTAACTGGGCTTTTCAACCTTGTTAATTTCCCTTGAGTTTTTCCCTCACACTTGCAATAATTCCTCCAAAGTGGTGAAGGGCGTTCTAGTGGGCTTATCTTTTGGTAACTATTGTTGGGAGTCATTGTAAATGACCATGCAAGACATCTTAGAAGGTATCGCGGAATTCCATAGAGTCTAGAATAGTTTTTTTTATTTAATTAATTTTTAATTAAATTTCCCTAAGTTTGGAGGTTTAATTATTTAATTAATTAAATTTTTTTTAGCAAAAATTGTGAAAACTAGGTCTTTGGACTTTTGATAGGGGTATTTGTGCTCAAAAGAAATGGAATAGCACCCCCTACATCCATAGACCAAGTTTCAGCTCAGTTGGACAACTTTTTCTATGGGTTTGTCCACCCGGAGTGTCAGTCAGTCAAAAATAGCAATTTTAATTGCTAAAGTCCAAACATGGCAAAAATGTAAAATTGTAATAATGAGTTAGAAGGATGTTAAATGATGGATAAAGGTTAGAGAGAGACTCCCTAAGCCTAACCTACCCACCCAACCTTGATTTAACCTATTTCTAGCCCCTTACCCCCTCACATCACTCAAAAATTATGCCCCCTAAGGGGATTGACGTTTTTCCTAGGTGAGGCAACGTTGTGACTTAATTTTGATGTGTGGGGGGTCCCTTTCACTTGTGATTTGACTTCCTTTGCCCCTCATGTCTCACCCTTGTGTAATCCCAACACCTTTCCCTCATCTCTCACCCTCCAATCCTTTCCTAATCCCCAAAAGTTGCACCCTCCAAGGAAGTTACGCCCCTCCTCCAATGGAAACTCTTGGAAAATTCGTTTTTGTGAGTTGGGGCCCCTTCATCTCCCTTGGCACGTATCCCATAGCCTCCCACTTCACGTTTGCTTGATCCCAACACCTCCCTCACCCATCTATACCCTAGATTTATGATCTAAACCCTAGATGGGGCGCCCTAGCCTTGGGATCTCATATTTTGTTTGGTGTTGGACACTTGGCATAGATCCAAGAGAGGTAGGTTTGCCTCTCCAAGTATAAATAGATCCCTCTCCTCACTTCCAACTTACCATATCTTGAGCTATTGTTATGCTACTTGATTTTCCACTCTCTCTCTCTCTCTCTCTCATTGTTCCATCATTTCCATTATAAAGGAGAAACTTTGGAGGATTTTGGGAAGAGCTACAAGTATTTTGGTTCTTACAACACATGAGGTAACATTGTTATGATTTGATATGATGGTTGCATGAATGGATCTTAGGTAAAGTATTTTATTTGAGTAGATCTTGCAAAGAGTAGTCTTGTAGATCTATATATGTGGTTAGCTAGATAGAGTGTAAGTATTTCACTTTATTAGTTTAACCCTCCATATTGTCTATTGTATGCATGCCATTGTGTTAGATCTTGCAGGTTGGCTTCAAGGGTTTCATTAGGAATGCCTTATGTACAAGTCTTTCTTTGAGACTCACATAAACTCCTCTCTTTCTCTATCTATTGCTCTTTCTCTATATGCTCTCATTCCATATACATTTTCAGCTAGTTTAACTTAGCAAGATAGGTCATTTTTATCAAATATTATAAATTTTTCTTCAGAAAGACTTTTTCCCTAAAAAGAAAAAGTTTTTCTTCACTTTGTTTGGTTGTGTGTAGCATTTCCAGCAAGGATACCTTGCTGGTTTTTGCAGGTTCAGATCTGGTTGAGAGGGGTTTTGGCTACCCAAAGGCATCCACACAACACTCAAAGATTCCCCAAAGGGATTGGTAGCTATTTCTCAACCTTCTACTCAAATTTCCAATCTTCTTGAGTATTTTTCTCCTTATTTTGCTATTTTAGTGGCTCATAGTTGTGTGAGAAGGAAGTGGTATGGCCTCCTCCCACATGTGAGCCTTGGGGGTAGCTTGTTTAGCATAGATCTTGTAAATTTTGCATTTTTCTTGCCTTTTTGAGCTAAGATGTGGGGTTTAGTAGATGAAGGGCATCTTCTTAACCTAGGACATGGGGATTAGTGTTTTTCTTGTTGACTTGCTTATTCTTTCATTAGCTTATCTCTCTTGCTTGCTTGTCTCTCCCTTTCTTTCATTTCAAGTGATTTTCTAAAGCTTAATAAGTCTAATAATTGCCTACCTATTGGGAGAGGAATACCCCAAAGGTAAGGTTAGGGTTTTAACATGTGATTGTGATCTAAGTGCTTAATGTTCTAAAATATTCTAAATCTAGATCTCATACACAATAATTCTTTAGCTTAAGCCTATTAGGCATAATAACTTAACTAGATCTACTTGCATGCTTAAGCTCCTTAAAGTTTAATCTTCATTTTACATGCTTACATCTATAACCCTAAATGTTTAAATGCTTCAATAGTTAAGTGAATGGTGTTTTTCTTTCATGCTCTGATCTTTTAAGGCCATTTGCCACGTGCTTTAAGTAACTTTTATGTTTAAGTTGATAGTGTAGGCAAACACATAAATTTTCTTCTCACACTTAAATCTTGATTCTTAATGCTCTTAATCAACATAAGATAAGTGTGCTCATCTCTTTCATCTTGTTGGCAAGTTGTTCTTGCCCTTGTGGTTTTACTTCTTTACTTTGCAAGCTACATATTGGTGCATTAAGTGATTGCTCTCACATAGCATATATGTGTTAATGCCCTTTCATTTCATAAGCTTAAGCAACACATTTTAGGCTGAAGTGAGTTTCGGCCAAGTCACTAAATCACATTTTAAAAGTGTCATAAAATCTTTAAAACACTCTAAAATACACCTAAAAGTCTACCTAATCCATATATCAACTTAATAGACTCTTTAGGGTACCTTAGACCACCATCTTCATCATCTAAAACGGGTATTGAGGAGGGCAACGGGCGGTGATAGGCCGGGGACGGTCTCGTGGCACGAAGGAGTGTCCTTCCCGTAAAAACTCAATGCTTTGGGCTAACTGTGACAGCTAGGGTTAGCCTCATTGCTACACTATCTTGAGCATCCAGCAGCCATTTGGCAATAGGAGGAGGAGGCTTTGGTGAAAATCTTAATAAAGGTAACTAAAATTTGATAATCTTAAGAACCTTTAATAATCTAACCTCGGGCTCAATCATCTAAATACTTTGCGGGTTTAATAACTAAGAGTTGGTAATCTTCATCATCCTTATAACACTTGTGCTTAAAATCTCCAAATCTTCTTTGTTGATGTGTTGATGATAATGATATGTTGATGATAGTCTCGTAAATGTGATGATGCTTTGATCTCCTTGTATCCTGCACATACATTTAAAAGTGGTTAGCTTGCTATATTGTATCCTTGTATCTTAGCATTGTTTATTTGTAAGTAATTGTATCTAATATTCTTTGGGATTTAATTATTCTTTTGTAAGTAACTTGTAATTTTATTGTAACGAAACACCCTAACACCTAGTTGACCCCTTGCCCAATCTTTAGGCACTAGTCTTAGTTGACCTAGGGAAAAGACTTGCTTTTACATACTAACCCTTGCATCTTGCATTGTTGCCTTAGCATCATAGGATAGATCCCCTCTAACCTTAAGAAATTAAAACTAACTCCTAGAATTTAACTATTAACTCATCTAAAAACTAGGGACTACCCCCCTTGGCTTCCCTAGGAGTGAGCCTAGACGGAAGAGGTTTCGGTCAAAGTGACAGCGTGGGCTGTGAACCTAGGCATTGTGCCTCCAAGGACACACTAAGTGAGCCGGACTTATCTCACGTTTGCAAGCGTGTATTAGGACGGCAACAGTAAGAAAAGGGGACCCGTAAGATAAAATAAAACTCAAGGTCTAGTTGGTGGATGGGAGGTCTCATCATGAGTCGGCCTATTAGGTCCATGGGCATGTAGCGGTATGACACTACCATCTATCTGGTCACCAAACTAGGGTAGTGGCTCTTGGTGGCATAGCCAAGAGAAAGGGGGTCTCATCACGAGCCAGCCTTCTCATTTCCGTGAAATGCTTGTGGGTAACGCTGTCACCACTGATCACGACGCCAGGACAGTGTCCCCCAGCTTTTCCCTTGAAAAGAAAAAACAATAAGACAAAGAATAAAAGACATTGAATGGGCTAGGAAACAATGGCATCCATGACAAGGTGCAGCTCGCCCTCTACAGAGGCACCCACAAGTAAGACCTACATTTCCCTGTTATCACTGCACTCTTTGCCCAAACTTTCCCCCTACACCATTTCACACACTTACATGACCTAGATTGGCCTTCACCTAGGAACCCCAAACTTGAGGAGAATTAGCCCAATAGGACACCCTGAGACCCTCTCCAAACTTGACTTGTTAAACTGCATAACGTCTTTGAGCATTTGTCTAGGTAAAGGGTGGTTTGATGAACATGTTTGGGTAATTTGATTATTGGATGTGATTGACGTTTCTATGATCCCTGTGACTTATGAGCCCATGGAGGGCGTACTTGTTGTTGTTGCAGGACCATGCCCTGTGGACATGTACATATGGGGAGATGATTAGCTCAGACCTCCATGGGGCTAAAAGCCCATAGATGGATGTTGTGATCCTCGCCAGGGGCAGAGAGATGTCAGAGACTTGCACTAGGGAAAAGGAAGGACGTTTCATCGGAGACACTTTGGCAGACCTAGACCCAGGGGGGTCTTGCTCTTCCACCTGGACGTTGGCCTTGGGAGGCCCATGACGTCAACATTGTGACCCTAGACGTCACCCAGCGTCAGGATTGGCATTTTGGAGGCAGTTGTGTGCTAATTGGCACGTGTGGCATCATCTAGGGGCTTGGAAGGCCCAACGTTTTGCAGATGAGGCCCAACGTTTCACCCAGGAGGCTCAACGTCACCCTAGAAGGGCATGACGCCACCTCTAAAGATGATTTTAGGGTTTAATTCTTTTAATTTGTGTAAAAACAGGATTTTTCATGTAATTTGGCCATGTCGACCTTTTATGACCTAAAAAGTAATTAAAGGTCATTAACATTGTATAAATAAGAGATAAAACTCTTATATTTTTTCATCATTCACTCATCACACAAGTGGTGGTCTGAAATTCGGCCCTCTTTAAGGGTTATTGGCTGAAATCTAGTGGTGCGCACTTCTTGGGAGAGGCATTTCTTGGTGTATTTTGGCAAATTTTCATGTGGAGGATCTTCAACTAGGGTTTATGCTTGATTATTCTTGGTGAAGTAAGTGGAAAATCTGCATTTCTTTATTGTGAATGAATGTTTATGGTTAATTTACTTGTTTCATGTCTAAGATTATGAAATTGCTTGCTTGAAACCCTAGGAGAAAGACATATGTTACTATCTTTTTCTCTATAGTCTTCCACTTGTTAAAATTTCTTGAAAGGCAGCTACCTTGAAGTAGATACTAGAGCCCTACCATTGTAGCACTCTAGTAACCCTACTTCCTTGCCCATTGCATATTTTATTACAATTTGTTCAAGGAAAAGAGAAATCGCTAGGGCCTAACCTTTGTTACTTTCTAGCAATTATCTCTAGGAGTTGGATTTTTGAGGCCTTGGGATACCAACACCTTTCTCATCCTTTCCATCCCTTTGACATAACATTATCATTGTTATTTTTCCTCTAAGAATTGTTGCTGCCATTATTGACTCCATTACCCTAGAAAGGCACTAGTCTACCATTTACAAGTGTTGAATGATCAAACAAACACTCAAACCTTTATCCTTGAAGCTTTTACTAACATTTGCTAACCCTAAACTAGACTAACTCCTTAGCTAACTTGCTGTTGTTGCAAAACATTGCTACAGCCATACTAATTCAAGCCAAATTGCCACATTCACCTACGAAACTCACACTTACATCATCCGGAAATCACTTGTGACAATAGCTAGTCAATCTACTAAATAAGTGTTAAGTTTGCATGGTGTTTTCTTGCACTTTTGACAACTAGAATTTTGTGTTGTTGCAAAAGATTGCTACAGCCATCTAACTGCAACAAATTCTCTGCAAAAGTGACCTATTTTGCTAGCTAGACATTGCCAAACTTGCTCGTGACAAGCTTTTATCATTCAGCTAGGTTAAAGCTATTTCTTCTTGTTATTTTCAAGCACTTTCAAGGCATAATTCATGTGGCTGTTAAAAAATATTAATTGTTGTTATAAATTGTTGCATTGCTGCAAATTCATATCAGCTAGCTTACTTTTTGAAGGTTCATTGTCTTATGAAGCACTAACATCATTTTGGTACTTGGAAAGTGCCCATTTTTGCCTTGTTGTCTTCTTCTGGGCAGGTACACAATATTATTTATTTGCTTCATCTCTATAAGACATAAAGAACCCTTTGATATGAGTGATCTGTGAGAGGGGAAGGATTTCCTTGTGATTACTTGCCTTAGCCTTCTCAAACCCCCAGGTCATCAGGGACGTCTCCCCCGGGGTAGTCTTGACATACTCCTAAATAGAAAGGGATTTCCTATTAAGGTGACATTGATAGGTTACTCCCAGTTACGCCAATTCTGTATCCACTTGCCTTGGGCTTTTGGGCAAATACAAATTGTGCGATAACAGGAGACAGACATACTTCCAAGTGATGGTAGATGGAATACCTCCCTCGCTAAGAGGGAGTGTTGATGCTTTTGTAGCATCGGGAGGTATTCCCACACTGGCCTTTGTGTCAGACATGTGGAAATCTTTGTTGGCACTCACATTGCATTTTTATTTTGGTGAAAACCCCTTGTATATTGAGGTGGGACTTGGTTGGGGCTTCACAACCACATGTTGGGGCTTCACACATACATGGAGGAATAAACATTTCTAATTTATTGTTGAGTTTAGTGAAGGGATCCTTAAAGTAAGTTAAGGGCTTCTAAACTCACTTTAGACTCCTATAAAAGGAGAGTCAATGTGAGGAGACACTTGACATCTCATTGTGACATTATGGAGTTGGCATAAGTGAGTGAGCACTTGTGCCAAGGAGATTGGGAGGAAAATTTTCAGCAAGGAAATTCTTCACTTTGGCAAATCTGGCCTAAGGTTTATGGACATTCTGTTTTCTTATTTTTCTGCCAAGAGAGGACAGCCGCATGTGTGGTACGGACAGTCCATACGGCTAACGTCAGCAATCTGTACGGCTTATGTCAGCAAGTCGTACAGGTTTCAGCCAGCTAGGGTTTGTACTAGGATTGCAAGTTGGAAGATTTTCGGGATTTTGTTGAATTTGTAATTTGTCGAGAGGACTGTTTTTTGTCCTCAAAAATTCTCAATCAGAAATTTTACCTAACAGAATTTTTGTGTCTCGTGTATGGATGATTTCTCTCTCATCTTAATGTTTCCACTGTAATTTTTTGTCCTAATTTCAATGTAAAATTATTCAATGATAACAGCCCTGGTTTACTGTTTGAGGTCACTTGGAAGTAATTTTCAGATCTGAAATTGAATGCATGAATTGTCGTTGAAAATTTGACAATAACAAACACTAACACAAGGAGTAAATTTTTGTTTAACTTAAGATTCAAATATGCCTTATTTTACTCTTGTGTGCCCACACATTGCTGGATAAACTCATATTTGAATTCATTTGGCATACTTGTGGATGAATTACACCTAAACATTTCACTCATAAGAGCAAATTTATTTTTCACATACTTGACTCCATTAATATCTTCATGGTTATGGATGGATGATCTCTTTAAGGTGCGCGTCTACAGCCATCTATTGTGGGTAATCTAATGATTGTTGGAGTTAAATAAATCTGGAATTTGACTCTCTTGAATATTTTGTGGTACATCTTTAAGGATCAATTTTGTGGTACATTGATGACTTATATGTCATGGTGCTGATTACACTGCATGTGCAACCATTTTTTTGAGTTAAAATTGTCAGCATTGTATCAAGAATAAACCCACTCTTTAACCACACTTCAATTTTGGTACTTGCTGTTTTACTTCTACATGGTTGATCAAACATATGGGACGTGTCATTGATTCCAAGATCAGATTTACTACTTGCTAATTCATGGTGGAGAAATTCTAATTGCTAATGATTTGCACTTTCCACTTGATGGTTTGAGTAACATTGTGGCAATCTTCACTTGGTTTAATTTAATAGCAAGTTATCATTCTCATGGTTTAACTCTCATGTGCTAAACACACACATTAAAGATTCTCAATTTTATGTGTCGATTAGCTATCTTCATTGGTAAATTGGTCACTTCACTTTCTCATGGGCATAATTACCTTGATGTACTTCATTTTTATGCTGCATTGTTGAGTTAAATCGATTCTCTAAGCAAATCACACTTAAACTTGCTCATAACACTTAAGCGATTTGCATCTTGTAATGTAAATTGACTAAAGCCTAAGATTCCACCACTTAACAATGATTGAACTTAGTTGATCCTTTAGGGATATCCCCCTAAGCTGGGAACCCTTTCCTTAGTCTGAAGTGAGAGACAAGGTCACTGAGGTAACAGTGGGTAGCTTGCCTAGTAGTTGCCTTTGGGTTCTCACTAATTGTGCTCGGAACTTTTACACCTAGTGAGAACTTGAGAGTTAACAGTAAGGATGGGGTAGGAGGTGGGATTATGGAAGAGTATGATGAGCCTGCCTATGATGGGTTTTACAATCATCATCATACCACTGATTCACAGGGTTGGATCTGTGGAGCACGAAGCAAGAGGAAGTGCTAGTAGTGTAAGGATAGAAGCTAAGGGCCGCATCCCAAATAGCTGAAGAGAGATGAGTGTACTTGGAGGAGGCCAATTCAAGAGACGAGAAACTAGAGAGGGGGGGGAAGCAGTTGTCAGAGGTGAGAGACAAAAGGATCCAGATCTCCATCGTCAAACAGCATAGTGTTGCAAGGGGGGCTATAGGGGGAGGCCAAGGGGGGGAAGAGGAAGGGGGTGGCCCACTCTGAGAGAGAAGGATAAGTGGGAGTGATCAGTTAACAGGATAGGGGTGACAGAAAACTGGTGGAAATCCATTTAATCTCTGCTGAAAAAATCTAGTTTAGGATTTAACTGTACAAAATCCATTTCACAAGGAAATTCTTCATTTTTCTAACATTTTGGGAATAGAAGAAAATA